>JAOPHQ010005471.1:0-106836 GCA_030340625.1 Merluccius polli | reverse complement strand
GCCCGCTCCCGCAATGGGTATGTCCACTCCCGCCCGCACCCGCAAAACTTTGAGAATTTATGCCCGCACAGTAAGAGAAATGCTTTGATTTTGGTGTCTTCTCCCGTCCCGCAGGAGAAAACACGTCATTTTATATGACCAGTGCGTCAAAAGACATGTCTTTTGACGCACTGGTCAGGAATAGCACTCCTATTCATTGTTTTCATTTAGTTTTTACTTAAATAAAGGCTGTTTCATTTATCGACATCGTGTCGCTATGCTAGGTCTCGATCCCGCAGTGTTATTTTTTTCAGCCGCCCCGCTCCCGCCCGTAGCAAAAGTTCACACCACCCGCTCCCGCGAGATTTGAGTTGGGTCCCGCGGGACCCCAGCGGACCTAACCCAATGCAGCCCTAGTTTGAACCAGTTTGCTTCCGCGAAGTCCATTCGTCGGCATTATCCCTTACGTATACTATACTTTATATTTTCGGCTGCAAACCACAAGTCTTTTTTCGTCTCCGTAACTTTGAAATATCTCCACACTGCCGACATCTTTGTTATGTTTACCGGCATCACTGGCACGTTCTTTCATTGCGTCAGTAAAACCGCCGCGTCACTGCATGTTTTTTGCTTGCTCATTAAAATGCGGCGCTAATATTTTATTTATATATATTCGCCTTGTTTTTCACTCATTCCACCGAATACCGAATTTGGCTTTTTTGCAATATTCGGCCGAATATATTCGGTTACCGAATATTCGGTGAATCCCTCTTTGATTGTAATGTTGTGTGTGATTAAACGTGGTTACATTATCGTGCTTGTGTACGTTTTCATTGGTTATTTAAGTTTTAGCCCGCGAAGATGAGGTGACAGCTGTCAAAAGTAGCGTTTGTGTTTCCCGGGTTTCGCTGCTGCTGTGGTGGATTTGTTTAGGCGTTACTATGGAGACCGTTCCTGCTCGGCTTGTCCGATCGTGATCAGGGAGCAGAGGGGGAGATCTCCAGGGGCGACGTCGGGGTTTACTCCCTTTTACCCAGCTTGGCCTCAGACAACAGCTTTATTTTTAGTTGGAAAACCATGAAAGTTTAAAATGTAGAGTTCAAATGAACTTTGTACAAGCCAAATGGTGGCGCCCCCATTCGTGGCTGAGCGCCCCCATACCAGCCCTCACGCGTCCAGCGCGCCCCCCAAAATGTTTATAACGCTCCCCAGGGGGCGGTAACCGCCCCCGTTGAGAAACCATGACCTATATGAATATCACCTCCATACGGTGATATTCCACATTAACACAGTAACATATTCAAGCCAAAATGTGCCTACAATAGAGTGAATTGACATAAAAAAAATAAGCATTTCTTTTACACACACAAGCTCAGCTCAATATTGTCCTTTCTATTGGAAAAGCTAATTCATGTCATATATAGACACATCAACACATCAGTCATAATTGACCAACCCCTAACCAAATAGCGTTTTGCACAGCTCTAAATAAGCCCTGTGTGAAACAGAACAGACATATGTATATACTATACTACAAATATGTATACCCCTTCCTATACATATTTGTCTTGTCAGATCGATCCTACAACACGCCCCTCCCCCCACCGTCTCCCACCCCCAACTTTCACCCACAATGTCCCTTGTCAGTGCTTTACATCAGTGAAAGGCAGCGGCCCCTAATGAAAAGATCCCCATAATGAGCCGTCTTGCCTTCTAGGCCTTCCTCTCAAATAGCCATTAAAATGTCCCCTGCACTCTGATATTGCCTCTTGGAGAGGAGAAATTGGAGGAGGCAATGGATTGGGCAACAGGCAGATTAAAATGCTGGGTGAGTTGATGAGGTCGCCTGTCGAGGGTGTCATTAGTCTCGCTGGGCTGAGATGTGATGCCGCCGCCCCATGAGAGCAGGCGGTGTCATTGACCACAGGAAAGAATAGGTCCAAACAAAGACATGTCATTTAAGGGCGGCCATCTTCCTCATGGCAACGAAATGGGGTGTGCATTCCTCTCCTTGAGAAGGAGCAACCTTCACCAACATAACATGGTGCTTTGTTTTAGAAACAGCTAGTGTTGAGTTTGTTGTTGTTGTTTTTTAGCCCTGTAGGGCTAATCTTCCGAGAGTTTGTGAGTTTAAAGCAACATTTAAAAGTACAATGTGTAGAATTAAGTGGCATCTGTTGGCAGATGTTGAATATAATATTCATTTTGAGTGGTGTATAATGACCTAAAAATAATAGATCGTGTTTTTGTTTGCTTTGCATGAGTCGTTTATATCTACATGGGGAGCGGGTCCTCTTCCATGGAGGCCGCCATGTTGCACCGCCATGTTTGTACAGTAGCCCAGAATGGACAAATGGCTGTAGAGAAATAAAGCCATTCGTCATTAAACCGATACTTCTCACATTACAAAATGTTGAGAATGTAACCCGCTAGCACTACAACAGTAAAAAGCAGGTAAAACACTGCATGGCCAGTGGAGCTCCAGTGTCAATGTAACACACATGTTTGTGTGTGTTACATTCACACTGGATTCACACTATTGATTGCACCCCTAGTACCTACTGGCACCTTACAGGTCAGTACAGGCCACTGTAGCTTCTCCTACGTCGTTGGAAAGGGAGAGGTGGGGGGGGGGGGGGGGTATTCAGTTGATTGTAATCTGCAACCTCACCGCTAGATGCCACTAAATTTTACACATTGTACTTTTAAGAATACGTATAGAAAACGAAACGATACGACAAAGCAAAATGACGATAGCAGTGGTTGCCTTCTCCTTCAAAGTGTGTTTCCAAAACCCAGACGACCTGAGATGGCTTCAATCAAAGCGGTTCCTCATGGAAGGGCTCTCTTATACGCTAGCATAGTGCCAGGGGGCCAGCGCAACACGGAGAGGCACTTAATTTGGCAGTCGAGGGAGACGGCGCACTCGGCAGCTATCTCACTGTAATTGTTACTGCCACCCCGCTGCCGAACACCATAGGCGTGGAAGAACACAGCGGGAGACACTGATTGGTGTGGTCATTTGCATCTCCTCCCTCACTCACCAGTGGTCCTGGAGCCATCTCTTATGTACCTCGCCACACAACTCAAATGCTTCAGTTCCACAAAAGCTGTCAGAGATCATTCATGAAAGTAAAATAATGGAGCACAGGTCACACAATCTGCTTGTCTGTCTTGCTTTTTAATCCATCCAGATGAACACAGGTACTTCACTTCTTCCTGTGAGTGACATCATTGTTGTCATTGTCATAGCAGACACACCATGCAAGGACACAGGAAGTGTATAAAACCATACACAGCATATTCTGTCACATCACACTCCTCTCTCTTCCCAACTCTCTCTCTCTCTGTCTCTCTAATTCTCTCCCTGTGCATCCTCTATGCCCTGAGCTATTGTACCTGCCTATTGTTGCTCCATGGTTTGAGGTATACAGGTTTGCAGCTGATGAAGGCTCTTACTTGCGTGCAGCACTTTTGACACTCCACAGTGTTTAAGTATAAGCCACACTTGATGGGTGGGGTTATCAGCATTTTGCAGCCCTGGATAACACACAAACACCCCCCCCTACACACACACACACGTGTGTGTGTGTGTGTGGGGGGGGTGGGTGTGTGTGTGTTTGTGTTTGTGTGTGTGTGTGTGTGTGTGTGTGTGCATGTGCATATGTGATGCACACGTGCATGTATATTTTCTTACAGTGAGGGGCACAGCTTCATTCCTCTTGCCCTTGGGTTCCTCGCTTGGTGTTTTGCACGGTTCAAGACTGCCTATCTCTTCCAGCCTCGTTACTGCAATGTATTAGGAGAGAGAAAAAAGACGGCGTCGAGAAGAATGCATTTAAAATAGAGACTAGATAATAGGAACTGACTAAATCTCACTTGGTAGAGTTTGGAGCAGCAGGGTAAGCAACAGGGCTGCGATAAGACAGGAGAAATAAGTGGAAAGCTAAATAGAGAAACAGAGAGGGAGGCAGAGAAATTGGAGCCCAGAGTTTTGGTGTCAGAAATTTTGGTTGAATCGATTGTGTGAAGTTAATAGAGCTGCCCCTGGGCTCCATTTTAGCAGGAGTTGTTCAATTCATTAAGCCGATCCGGTGTTAACACCCTGTTGATGCGGAGAGAGGGTAGATGGCAACACTGCTGACCGATATATTGCGCCATAGAAAATATAAAACTACTCAAAAATCCTCCTTTGTCCCTGTGCTTCACTGCTGTTAATCGAAGCTACACGGTTGGAGACAGAGTTAAATGGTGGGAAAACGAGAGTGACGTTGTGGCTAGCTTGATAGCATCGCTTTTTTCAAGGCGGCCTTTCACAGAAAAACTTCAAATATTAAAATAACGGAAGACCAACTCCAGAACTGGAATTAAAAGAAAAGGTTAAAAAGTGGAAATGCATTTTAAGACCGAAAATGATCAGCGATATCCATGGATGACGGGCTGTAAGAAAACAAACAGGCTGTACTGCTGGAGTCTACTTTTTACAACTGACAAGTCATCCACCTCGTCAGCGGCAGCTCACCTGTAGATTGATGATGCTCATTAATTTATTTGTCAATGTGTGAATGATTTGTAATGCGCCGTGATTTCATAGCGCTGTCTCTTTTCTGAAGTTAATGTTGGGAATGTTTCTTGTTGCGGAGAATGTTATTGACATTATGATCTATTTGTTGACATCCTTGTCATCGTTAATTAAAGGATTGCACTTGTTAAACCCTTTCAATTCATCGTACTGTTGCTTTTTTCCGCAATGATTTATTTTCTTGGCAGCGAGGGCCGAGATGAAGGCCGGTTCGCCACTGCCAAGAGAAAGCCCTGCTGCAAGCTACAATGTGTTCTTTTTTCAAAGACAAACCATTCAGTTTTTGACCTCAACTAGGCACCGCAGAGACAGCCCTTTGCCCATCTGCATTCACACCGGTACTGAAACAATAATTACCAAGTTGGGAAAAAAGAATGAAAAGGGACTTGACAGTGTTCAATTTCCTTTCAAACAGCCAAACCTATATCAGTCCATTCCCTTTTTTCACAATGTTAGTTTGTGTGTGATATGAGTGTCTTTGTCTGAGAGGGTAGAGGGTATTTTCAAGGACATGGATGGATACATTATATTGTCCACATCTTTTCTCCTCTAAACTGGAGGAGTACATTTTCCCCAGCTGCCTTTTGTTCTCTTTCATATCAATTCCTTTGCTTGGCACCACAATGGAGCCATCTCACATTGGATCTTTTTCCTCCCCTGCTCATCAGAAAATGGGTTATTTAAATGTATAATAATGTACAATGAATGGATGAAATAATTGAATTTTACTGTGGATATTATAACTGTTACCAATTCATAGCCATCTCTAGTGTGTAGGTGAATGTAACTGAATCATTTCAGTTCAGTTGAGTATACGGCATTGTTTTAGAAAGTAGGGGTCTTCACTGAAGTTACTTTTTTGAGGGCACATCCACCCCACCCCTATTCTATTTCTTTTTTACTGATTCTCTATACTGCAAGCCATTCCACAGTGGGGAATAGCACGTTCCCACGGCTATGCACAGACTTTACATCTGTTCATTAACAAACTCAGACAAACCCAGGCACTCGCATACTTATACGCCCACACACAAGTACACAATAACAACCACCAGAATAATTGCATCCACGCAGACCTTGATCTATGTTTCTTTTTAGTCTTATGATTTCCGTGACTTTTGAGATTTGTTTCGGTTTGTAGTAACCAAAGATTCAGCTAGAAGTTGCTGGTAGAGCAATAACTAATAATAATAATAATACAAGATACAGAAACAACTAATACAGACCTCCGCCCAGGAATCACTTTGATAGAAGTGGCTGGAGGAAGAACATTTTTTAAGAAAACAGGAAGTGGACGTGGCTGCCACGCCCTCTTTTGGCTGATTGGCATGAAAAGTTAATCACCTCTTATTTGGCCTTTAACCAACCTACTCAACACATTTGGTGCAAATCCATGCTTAACATTGGAGATCTCCCGCTCACAGACATTTGTCACACCCACTGCCACGCCCCCTTTTTGGAGATTGGCATGAAAAGTGAATCACTACTTGGCCCATAACATACCTACCCACCACATTTAGTGCAAATCTGTGCTCAACTTTTTGAGATATCCCACACACATACACAGACACATGGACAGACACACACGTATACACAGACACATGGACAGACACATGTATACACAGACACACGGACAGACACATGTATACACAGACACACGGACAGACACATGTATACACAGACACACGGACAGACAAATGTATACACAGACACATGGACCGACACACATATACACACAGACACCCGGACAGACACACAGATGAGGCCAAAACGACCTCCTAGGTGGAGGTAATAAATATATGATATGCAAGCAAGTAGAGGTACATAGATTTGCTTTACTTTATTTCCATGTTCAGAATGAAGAGAAAAGAAACCGACACATAATTCAACATGAATACACCAGAATCACTCCTTTTCTGTTTTTATTAAATTGTTTTACAATTGTATTACTACACACACACGCGCATGCACACTCACTTGCTTGCTTGTTTGCTTGCTCGCTTGCACGCATACATGCACGCATGCACGCCCACACACACGCGCTCGGTTGGCACGTAGACGATGAGGACTTTGATCCCATAATCAACACAGTATCCTGGGGTTCCATCTTTCCAGGCTTTGTGCTGCTCCTGCACAGCGTCCCAAAGTGGGGGGTGGATCTTCTTTAATGAGGAACTGTATAAGTTGAATTATTCAATTGATTATATGTTTGCATTTAAAAAGCCAATTGATGCTGTAAAGGCCCTTTTCTTCTTCTTCTTCTTCTTCTTCTTCTTCTTCTTCTTCTTCTTCTTCTTCTTCTTCTTCTTCTTCTTCTTCTCTTCTTCTACCCCATTATCTGCTATCTGACTGGATGTACAGCATGCACTCAGATACTGTTCTTCTCATATGATTTCACAATAGTACAGAAGAGAAACACGAGAGAATAGAAGAGGATTGAGCAGAATTTTATTGAACACATTCACATTTTCACAACATTTGTGAGTTACAAGTGAGTTACCATCACACCATACAGCAGGATGTGTTTTCCTGAATCAACCCACATATCAGTTAGGATAAATAACAGGATATCTGTTGGAATCGCATAATGTTTGCTGCTAAATAAAATAATGAATTTGCTAAATAAATTAGCTTTGTTTAATTCATACACACTAGGTACATGTTCTGTCATCATCTACATGAGTTGGCTAACTCCAATACTAATATTCATATTTCTATTACTTTTAATAATTTGTCTGTATTATTAAAAGGATATTCTTTTTAATAAATTGTAAAAGGTAGCAACAATAAATAAATGAAAATAATACTATAGTAAATGTTAACTCACATTGTAAATGTTAGTTTAATATGATGTGGTGTATTTGTTGGCTTGTTTTATTCTTGTCAACAGAGTAGATGTGGTTTATAATCAAGTTAAGTGTTAAGTAAGTTTTTTGTTATTATATTGGTGACATTTGATTTTCGTATTAATTTGGACTTCAGATATAATTTATTACCTCCCCCCACGCATATGACTTGAGATAGAGTACAGTTATACAGGGCCTGGCACCGTTCCAGAGCAAATTGGATTATGTCTCGTGTGGTTATTATGTTGAGTGTTTTATTATTCCCTTACGTGAGGCATAATGTGATTATCTAGCAATGACCCTTTTTTTTGTTCATGTAATGTTCTCCCAGTGTTTTGTCCATGAGTTCATTAACAGTACATTAGGACTTGTTATGTACAACGACAACACTGCCACTTAGTGTAACACAGTGCTGGACCTGCTGCTTGTCAGTCACATTTAATCTGCTTGCAAACTCTTGGTAAAGGAATGTTTGCCAGCCGGTGTATATAAACTCTGCATATCATCTAGCATGCATTCACAAAATATCTGTCTTTTGGAATTCATAAGAATAATGATGGATGATTCTACATTGGTATTTAATTTAGTCCTACATTTTCATGATGTTCTTCTCAATGGCCCTTTTGTATTTGATTTGTACATCAAACATTGTTATTAGATACCTACTTAACTTTCTGATACCTACTAACTTTTTTTTCTTTTAAAAAGTTGGTCATGAAATAGAATAGCGTGACTGAGAGTGACCCAAGACACATACATGCAAGCTACACATCTCAAACGGACTTTATTCCCCCCTGCACCTTTTTTTCTAATGGAATCACTGGCCATCTCAACTGTGCTGTAGTGATGATGCAACATTGCTGTTATCTGACTGGATGGTCACAGGAAAGACAGGCTGTATCCCTTCATCCTCATCTCAATAAAAATAGGACATAGGGAAATAGGGTAAAGGATGGGGCAACCAGGCAGCATCTCTGGCCGCTTTTAGACATGTTGCCACTAGAGAATCATCTACCTGTTTCCTGTGCAATGACCGAGGACTACACTGAGGTCGACCTTTTGACTTTTACATATTTATTTTGAGCTGTGCCAAAAACACATTGAAAACATTTTCAAAAAAACTTCCATACACATTGAAAAAGATTCCATACACTGGAATGCACTTTTTCAATGTGTAATTTAAATATATAATATGATAAATTGTCTTTTTAGAGCAATCAAAGCAACCTCCTGCTGTACTAATATATATTTGCTTCGTCTTTTTCTTTATTTGATATTTTCCTCCAACCTCCCACCAGGTGATGCACGTCAACCTGTCGGAGAGCGACCGTGTGACATTTGAGGATGTGGGCACCGGCGAGGATATCATACTGGCCAACAGGTCCATCCTAACCAAAGGACTGGTGATACGAAGTCGAAGCAACCAATTCACCATCCAGCTCAGCAGCCAGAGGCCTTGGACCGGGTCACTGTGGCTGCACTACCAAGGTAGGATGCTAACCATAGGGATGCTGCATGCGGCCATAGTGCCAGTGTTGAACTTGAGTGAAGAAAATACATGATAAATGTCTGCTTGGGATATTTTGTCATGATTTATTGTGCTAACTGTAAACTAAAAGTGGCTGTTGAACATCCAACTTTTTAATTAAAAAAATAGTGATTCAAGCTATTCAAAAAGACTACAATGCATTATAGCACAACCTACTGCAATGCTTCTGCCAACAACATATTGATGTGCATATTGCTAAGCAATTATAGTACAGGACATAGAAAGAGATCGCAATATAAAGTAAAATAAAGTATAAAATGTTCTAGGGTATTAAATCAACCATTTATTTAAGTACAACTAAATAACAGCAATGGCAATAATGACTTAAACAAATAAATGATTCACATGTTTAACCGCTTAAGAATTTAGAAACAAACAACGGGCATGTTTAACAAAAACCTTGTCGATATGAATTTTGATTGCAAGTCATGTGTTATGACTTTCATAGTTGTACTAGTACTACAAAAATATTATCCTGTTATGAAGACTCATGACATAGGAATATATGTGTATATTTATAAATGTACATATATATTTGTTCTACTACTACTCATTCATTATGACAATTCACAATTCATCATCTAATAGGTTTGTGCATAGCAGTTGGTTGTGCTTGTGTTGGAACATGAGCAGTTAGAGTGAAGGATGAATGAACAGACATATGAGGAAAGGAGAAGTCTTTGAACATGCTCAATGGTGTACTCTTGTGTTAAAGCTTTATACAAGTATGTAGTTAAACACAAGCACTGCCTAAATCTTATGAATGCAGTGAGAGTAAAATACCATGATGGTAAATTATTGGTAAAATTATGCCACTGCTGAACAGTTTTCTCCCTGTATTCATCATGACAAAATAATGACAAAATAAATGTCTTTAACATGCTATTTGCCACTACTTATTTAATCTAAAGACAGCCAGTTTCTTCCTCCCTTTGTGGGCTATAACACATATTTTGAATGACCCCCTATCTTAGACTGTTTGCCTGAACCAGAACAATGTTCAGGGAAGCTGCTGCATGAATGTCATCTGTGAAATATCCCAATACATGCTCCAAGGTGAGAAGAATGAAGAATCCAGCGCAGCAGAAAGCGCTAAGCAGTCTGTCATTCTCCACTCTGACTGTAAGACTGTGCTATGGTATGCACTGCAGATTCTTCTTTCTCAGGCCCAGGAACAATATGTGCCACCACCAACCCAATGGGGATGAATTGTATCTCGGCCCAGCACATGTGCTCCGTTCAGTCGTCCCTAGCAATCCAACCATGTTTCATTCACTGATGAACTGCTTTTTGGGGAGAAATATGCGAAAACCCAATGGCATTCATTCTTACTGGGTTGTATATCTTTGACAAACAGCGGCTATTGTATATGTGTACACCACACCTGCTGTCCACTAAATCACCTTGGAGTTTTGGCTTCCTTTATTCAGCCTACGCACACATTTCATGTATCTACGCAACTAGGATTTCTAATTCATTTGTACTTTATCTGGATAATAGAGACATACATTTTACATTACACTGAGTTGCACTGGGATCTTGAGCTTATTGTTGGCTAATGGAACCACTAGGCAAATGAGTATCTAATTAAATGGTAATTATGAAGACACGATTGCCACCATGATGCCCTATTACTTCGTCTATTTTTGCCAAATAAATTAGCGCTACATGAGAAGTTTCAACAACAGCATGCTGACACACCTCAGGTATCCAAATGAATCCCCCTGGCATGAAGATAATGTGATATAGCGCTCTGCACTGCAAGCACAACAGGAACCAGCACGGCAGAGCATATATACACCACTGGGAAAATATTCAGAAAGGTTCTGTACAGTATACTTTCAATCAGGCCTGTATCCAGGACTTAAGAAATACAGAAGTCAAAATATTGTTTTTTATATCATGATGTACATTGTGGATTTTAAGACATTTTGAGGACAAGAAATGTATTAAATCACTTTGGAACAAACAAATGATGTTGGCTGTTCAAATAAAGTTAAAAATCAAGGGACATTTTAACAAAATGTCTGGTATAGAGATTCAATCATTTCCAAAATATAGTTTTGATTGGAGGTATATTTACATTTTCTTGAAGAAGGTAATCAATGGATTTTTGGATCAGCCTACCTGTGTACCTGTGGATGTACAGTGGATGATACTCCAGCCTGCTAAATCACTCAAGTCGCATAGGTTAATTAAAGGTGCAGTGTGTAGAATTCAGTGGCATTTGGGGAACAGTCCTGGCAGAAGTGGGGTGATGCAGGACCCTCCACGGAGCCCGCCATGTTGCACCGCCATGTTTCAGACAAACGGCTCTAGAGAGGACGCGTTTTTAATTTTTAATCATAATCGCTATCTTACTTGTAAACTATGTGACCTATAGTTTTACAGACTAAATAACTAAATACAATTTATAAATCTATCAAGGAACCTCATCACTTAACACTTGGCTACTCACTGCTATCATAGATGATGACATCATTTGGACGTACCTACTGGCACCTTACAGACCAGTACAGGCCACCGTAGCTTCTCCTAAGCCATTGGAAAGGGAGGGGTGAGTGGAAGTGAGGGGGGGAGGGGAGTATTTAGTTGGTTGCAATCTTCAACCTCACTGCTAGATGCAACTAAATCCTACACACTGCTGCACCTTTAACATTTGCACATATACCAATACCTCTAGGTGAGGACCCCAAGTCAAGGCCCCTTGAAATAGCCCATATGCTGAGATAATATGCTGCTTTGTTGGTTAAATAAGAGCTGTTACTATATGTTGTGGTCCAATTCAACATCCACATGTACACAGGTAGGCTGATACAAAAATCCTTTGATTACTTTCTTTAAATGCCCACATTGGTTTGCCCACCTGACTTCACCTTGTATAACAGTATATACCGTATGTCAAGACAAGTCAAGCCAAGTCAAGCCAAGTCAATTTTATTTGTATAGCCCTTAATCACAGTTACTCAAAATCTCAAAGGGCTTCACAGGCCACACATTTACGACACACTCACCCCAGCCCCGCAAAGGGCAAGAAAAAATGTAAAAACATTGCAGTGCAAAAACATTTCTCGCTGTAAGTGACTAGCTGCCACACTTTTTGCGTAATGGGGAAAGTCAATATTGCCTGTAATTATTATAAAGGGATTATATTTTGCATTCTTGCAAAAATGTTAATTTAAAGATTTAAAATGTTTTAATACCTTAAACAGTTGTTTAAGGAGATGTGAAGTATTTCAAATGGTAATAATTTCCTTTAGAAACAGCACTGGGGCTGTTATATTTAATGCTGAAAACAGGATTAATATGGCAATGGTAGACAATCACTGTTGAGGCAGTGTTATTTATGGACTCTGTTTTGACACCTAAATCTAGTTGAAGGTGTGTGTGATTTCCATGCAAACTAACAAACACTCATATTAAAGGCCATGTTGTTGCTTAATAATTTCCACTGTGGGAGTCATCGATGTTCACGCAGAGGGACCTTTCTCATTGTGCTGGTTGAATGCAAAATGCGTCTACAATCTCTGCCACCATGAATCCCAGGCTTATTGGCTAGTCAAATGCAGTATTGTAGGTCTGACTTGGTATGAAAGCTAATCTTATTGCTGAAGGATTCCCCCCCCCCCCCTCCCCTGGTGACAGGCATAACCTGTCACGGCCAATTATTCTCAATGGGCTATGATGAGCTGGGCATAAATGAATCCTCCCCTGTCATTTTTTATTATTGATGCATGGATGTGTGGGTGGTGGATGGGGTGGGGTGACATAGGGGGCGGGGTGGATGTCTAGGACATATCTATTTTTCATCAGCCTATGTAAAATATACACGAACGCTTATAGAACCGTTCATCTTCTGTAGTGCCAGAATTTTCTTTGCACTATAAATATGTGAGATTTGCAAGTCCCACTGTAACAAAACAGACACATGTTCTGGTCCACAATGCTGAACGAGAGAGTGGATTTGTAGTAGAGGTGTCGCTCTGCACTACAAGGCGTTTAGCTATGCTTATTCTGTGGCTGTGGTCTCCTCAAGTTTTTTTTAATCTCCTCTAAATATATCTTGAAATGTAGTGTAAAGGAGATGAGTGAGATCAGACACCATTTTGTGAGCCAGTTTAGCGAGAGAAGCAGGCACGAAAAGTGAGCAACCTAAGTGACACATCACTCTAGCAAGACCTGACATTCAACATAGACCCCCCCCCATGTGTACCCCTTTTCAGACTTTAATATCATCGTCATGAAAAAATGGTTAAAGAGAAAATGAAACTGATATTTTCCATCATTATAGCTAACAGTAAATGCTACGCGAATTCCCAATCTTATCTTATCTGACACAATAACAGATTTGCGGAAAGCACCAAACACCTACACAGTTTTCAACAAAAGCCCCAACAAACTCAACTTTAAGCACAGCTTTTCTAAGGAAAGCTACCAGGGGATGTATTCTAGTTGTAGTTGTTGAAAGTGTAATACTAGGGTAGAAAAGGTAAGATGGCAATCTGTTGCTTATAGGTGTATTATCCCTGGTACGACTTCTCTCTGATTATTACGGCCCCACGTTGTGTTTTGTACCGACCCCACAGCAGAACAGCTGGCCTTCTGCTAGCGTGTGACTGAGCACAAGGGAGGCCCTTGTCTAGCTCCACACACTTTTCCTTCTTTCCCTCTGCCCAACCCAGCTACCCACCTCCCAACCCCTTTCCATGTTAGCCTTAATTGAAAGGGAAGCAGCAGGGTGATCATACTATAACAACGCAGGCGCACCCCACTCCTCTACCTCGCCTCTCTGTGCCCCCCAGCTGAGCCGATATGCCACGGCAATAAAACATAAATAAAATGGATTGCAAGTGGGTGGAGCGCTGGGAAGCCCCTCCATGCCTCATTGACTCTGTGTGAATTGCGGATGAGAAGAAGAGAGGTAGAGAGAGAGAGAGAGAGAGAGAGAGAGAGAGAGAGAGAGAGAGAGAGAGAGAGAGAGAGAGAGAGAGAGAGAGAGAGAGAGAGAGAGAGAGAGAAGGACTCAGAGAAAACAAGAGAATAGCAGAGAAAGCACCTTAATTAAATAAAAGATTTCTGGTCTACTATATGTTCCAGGACATGTACTTTTGCTTGCAGTTTATATAAATATAGCCTGCATTTGTATAAGCATTAAAGTGCATTGATGCATGTGTGTGTGTGTGTGTGTGTGTGTGTGCATGTGTTTGTGTGTGTATCTGATTTCCCATATGCTCTTTTCCTCTGGCTATTCATCATAGTAGTTGGTGTATATGTCTCCTGGGGGTGGAAAGAGTGACATTGTGATACACGATGTCACACAGCAACAGTACATTCTCTTTGGACCTAAAGGCCTTTGGTTGTTGGCCTCCTTTCACCCACGCTATGCTAGAAGAGGTCCTAGCTGACGGGTGGGGCAGACTCAGACGTAAAATTGCATTTAACCTCCCCAACTCTGTGCTGTAGATGTGTAGATCTGTCAGAAAAATACTTGACTATAAAACATCCACTTACTGCGTTAAAAGTGAACAGTAATTGCAGGTAATCTGCATGCGAGTCACTCTACATTGACACCCGCACATATGGGATATTTTAATTACAACCACAAATTAAATGCTTCCTATTTAAAATAACTACCATAAATGTGCAAAGCATTCAACGATATCACACACATGCACACGCACGCACGCGCGCACACACACACACACACATACACATACACATACACATACACACACACACACACACATAAATAAATATGTATATATATATATATATATATATATATATATATAGCTGTAAGTTTAGTGCCTGTGCGTTTTGTCTCTAACCACAACTTTTGCAAAAAACATCATAGTGCAGCTGCAGAAGGGAGGAGAAGGATAGGGAAGTTAGCTGCAGCAATTGCAATTGCAGCTTAGCAGTGGACTGAAACACTGCTCTATGGAGAAATGCTCCAAACATCCACAGTGCATCCTCCCTTCTATAAGGAAGGTGTTGTGACGCTAACAGAGTGTGTTACAAACCGCGTGGGTCAGAGGTGACCATTTATTGGCCTACTTAATCCCCCCCCCCCCCTACATATTTCCTTGCCTGAGGCTCTGTGCTGTCGCTAACAGACAGAATCAATAGGAGCATGGCTGCCAAACCCATCGACAGTCTAACAATGTAACCAGGACAATTACAGTCAGACAGATCGGAGTGTTTAACAGAAATATATTAATATATGTGATGCCAGCAGGCGTGAAGAGAGATCCGTCGCAATAAAAGAGCAGTTTGTTAACTGGGCACTCGGGAGCAAGCCTGGACATTTTTCTATCGTGTTTGAGATATAGACATTAGTGTGTGTGTGTGTGTGTGTGTGTGTGTGTGCAAACAGGGCAGTGTGTGTAGCCATGGGTGTGCATGTATTATGTGTACAAAGATTTGTGTCTATTTACCTTGTTGAATTACCTGTGTGTGTGTGTGTGTGTGTGTGTGTGTGTGTGTGTGTGTGTGTGTGTGTGTGTGTGTACATTGTGGGATTGTGTGGGATCTGTTAAATGTTTGCTTGCGTTCATGCAGGTGTGTGTAGTTGTTGATCACCACTCCTGAATGTGGTGGGGGGACCCCCAGTGAGATACAGGTGCATAACCTGTCACTGTGCTGCACGGGGCTACAGGAAACACTTTTTGCCTGTGGGCGATATATATATATATATATATATATATATATATATATATATATATATATATATATATATATATATATATATATATATGTATATACATACCAACACAATTATCAAAAATATATCTCTACTTGCTGTTGTACTTCCACTTATACATTTGTTTTCCTTACACATAGTGCACAGATTGCCATTGAGCAGTGAGTGTGATGTCTGTGACATTTCAATTCATCTTCCAATCAGTTGGTTAGTCATTTGTGCTCTTTGGAACAGAGTCAGTAAAGGCGAGGGATGAATGAAAGGAGAATGTGTGTTTCTCTCTCAGCCTCAACATCGATCTCTACTTGTGTCTCTCTTTCCCTCCCCTCTAGTATATGCGTTGGGCTGTACTTTTCCTCAGCAGCCGGCCTTCGGCGACGTGTCCGTGAGCAGTCTGCATGTAGGTGGAGAAGCGTTCTTCTCCTGTCAAATGGGCTACCAGCTCCAGGGCTCCATCACACTCACCTGCCGCAACGCCAGCACCCCCTACTGGAGTGGCAGGGAGCCACAGTGCCAAGGTAAGGTGGAATTGATCTATTTAAAAATGTTCTCTCGTTTGGTATCGTGACATTTTGCAAATAACGATACATGTTTTGTCTGTTGATTTTTTTCGAGGATAAGCTGCATTGGGAAGAACATTGTATTACATTGTATTACATTGTATTACCTTGTATTACTTCACTAATGCTTTATACAATAAAACGTTTTCATCATAAAATAACATTAACAATTCAGTAAGGGACAACGTAAGGAAATGCAGTCATCTAATTTTGTGTTTTCTTTTAAGGAAACTATGCATCATTCCTCCATGAATGTATCTAATGCCCCTTTTTTATTTTTACATCAGGCAGATAAAATATACAGGCCTGAGCTCCCCCAGCAGCATTTGGTTGCCGGATCTCATTTTGCGTGTTGATGAGACTTGGTGAGGAATAATAAGTGACCGCTTTACTCCTGGCTTCTCTGATTGACATTGCTTTTATAGTGCAGGGAGGGTCTCTCAGAAAGCAATTTTGAAAAAGGGTTTCTTTCTTGTGCCTTTTCTCTCCAATCTTGATTGTATGTCTGTCAATTTTGGCATGTATGTGCGTGTGTGTTTGCCCTTTGTGTGTTGTGTTTGTCTCTTTTGTGTGGATATGTGTGTGAGCAGCACCTGTCCTGTGCCAATCAGCAGATAGGCAGGGCACTAGTCATGTGAGTTGGCCATGGTGTTTGGCAGAGGGTTATTATTACCAACGTCTGGCCATCATTTCTCTGCGCCACTTTAATTACACTCAGTCTACAAAGATACCCTTGACCTAACCTTACGTTAATAACATCCCCCAACAAAAGTCAAATAGTCCTTAGTCCTAGTCATGTCTTAAAATATATCTGTTTTTAATTTCTTATTTTCTGTTATACCCTCAGCCAACCAATAACCAACATTCACAGTTTCTAGTCTAGGTCTGTGCACCTAAAAAATATGAATAAAAACATATTTGATGATTGTTGTCAATTGATTTGATGATTATTGAAGAACACTATACCATTATGATTCTGACGATTGGCTGGCAAAATCCTTTTAGGTAAGCAAGTCACTCTTCTTGACCGACAATCAAGTGGTTAAAAAAAGCTATACCCTTGCCTCACCTTGAATGGTGCCTCGGATACTCAATTATCCTCTTGTGGATCTTAAATAGGAAGTAGCAGACCAAGTGGAAACATAGAGTGCAATAGAGGTGTTGTCTTGATTGCGGTCATCCTGCACATTTAGAAGCTTTACCGTGTCTCCCCTGTTCATCTCAAGGACCTTCCTGTGACCCCCAGGTGAAGGATATTCCAGTCCAAGTGTTCAGCAAACCCTGAGCCAGCACTCTGCCTTCGAAGGCCATATATGACTTTCTACGCCATTGACTTCTTGGGAGCTACCACCCTCTTTAAGAAAATACAATCTTCTCTATATTATATTTGAATTACTCAATGCCCAGAACAGTATTACACTTTCCCAGTGGTTGTTCCCTCGCCTTGTGAGACCATCCTGATCTCGCAAGTTCACGTTCCGTTTCTCTCTGCAGATCAGTATGACCTCCAGCCTGGTGCAAGCAGAAATAAGATCAAGGTTAGGTATTAACAGGTGGAAAAGGCTGCAGATGCCATGGCTGTGAAAGCCAATGGTGGATAAGGCTATGCTTTGTCTCTTCTGCTATTCATGACATTTTGGAGACAGAATATCAATGCGTAGCTAATGTACTGAGAGTACTTTGTGCAATAGTGGCACCTCATCCATTTCATGGATAATGTCCTATTATTTTCATTACATTGGAACTTCTAGTGCACATTGCAGCAGTTTTGCAGGGAATGTGAAGCTGCCAGTATTGGTATCAGCATTTTAAATGTGTTCAGGTGAAGGGGAGAGATTAAACCAATTGAAGGAATATCTCTGGGTTTTATTTATTCTTTATTCTGCCCTGCCCTATGGTCACCTGCTTTTGGTTGTGACAACATAAATGAAATCGTAGATACACGCTGGCAGTCGAAAGAGATTATGCGCAAAGAGCCACTGCTCTAGAGGTCAGTTGAGGGTGCAGACAGCTGTTAAAACGGCTGTATTGGCAAGCAGATTGCAGGACTTGCCCAGAATGTTTAAAAGGGATGTGTGGACATTCTTGCCACTCGTAAAATGATGTATAGGACAGTATCTGACCTGCAAAGAGACAATACCAATGAAAACAAAAAAAATGCTTTGGCCTTCACTTATGTGTCTGTGGTGTACTTGCCATTGTATTCACATTGGGTATTCATTATGCACATGTTATTTATTGTGTCAGTTGGTTATAACATGAATAGTGTTGGATAATGCCACAATGGACACAAAAATAAATACATTTACGAACCCCTCGCTTACAAATGGAACAAAAGCAATTCTTCTAGAGATTCTACAATTCTTCCAAGTTAATAATTATCAATGCAGCAATAAACTTAAATAAAACATAATTGAAATGTATACAACTAAAGATCCCGTGGCACTCATCGCAAGAGTGGGGGTGCTAACCCCGGTGTTCTGGCCAAATTCCCACCCTGGCTCTTGTACCAACATGGCCACCTAATCATCCCTGGTTTCTAATTGGATAGTTTCATTTCTCCCCTCTCCACTGTGAGAGCCAGTGTGTAGTGTGCATACTGGCTGCTGTGCATCACCCAGGTGGGTACTACACATCATATCTCCCACACACACACACTATATAGCGCTTTGAGTATCTTGAAAAGCGCTAGATTATTTGATTATTGTAAAACGTATTGAACGTAGGGGAACTCCGCCCCCCCTCCCCCCCGGGCCAGCTACTAAATGTTGGTGAACAAACCTATTTTGGTCTCAACAACAATATGCAACGGCAAAGGCTTTATTTCTCTAGAGCCGTTTGTCCGTTCGGGGCTACTGTAGAAACATGGCGGTGCAACATGGCGGCCTCCATGGAAGGGGAACCGCTCCCCATGTAGATATAAACGGCTCATTCTAAGGTAATGAAAACACAACGATTATTATTTTCAGGTCATCATACACTAATAAAAACATACTTATTATATTCAATTTCTGCCAAGTCTCTTGGCAGACTGGACCTTTAAAGAAGTTATATGTGACAATGACACCGAGTGTTTGAAATGGGTACTGCAGCCCAAATGCACAATATTAGAGAGAGTTGTCTCCACCACCCCCCTCCTCCCCAGACTCGAAGCTCATGCAGGTTGCCAGGTTAAGACACTGAACGAACATGAGTGCAATGTGTTGTGTGCCAATTTGTTTCATATCTGGCAACCCAGGGTGTCGAAATGGGCAGTGGACGAAATGGGTAGTGGACGGAGTCAACTCGGAGATAATGAATCACACAGGCCAAATCAAAAACAGTCAGTCAGACAGTTCATTCATTTCAAAGGAGAACATACTGCCTGTTGCATTGTTGTCGGTGAAGCCAGTATTTCGACTTAGCATGTTTCCTTAATCTCTGATGACATATCATGGTCATTGTATCATTTAATGCATTCAATTTGTTACATTTCTATAAAATATCTATGTTTTGGACCTAACGGTAGATTGCAGGTGTGCAGGTGTTCAAAGTCAGGACGATTTTTCTTATTATTTGCTTCCTTCCTTCAACATTTGTTGTATTTCCCCTTCTGTTTGTTTTGCAATAGGCTAACTGTTCATCTTTTTTTTTTCTTTCTTTCTTTCTTTCTTTCTTTCTTTCTTTCTTTCTTTCTTTCTTTCTTTCTTTCTTTCTTTCTTTCTTTCTTTCTTTCTTTCTTTCTTTCTTTCAGCGGTCTGTGGTGGTATGATCAGGAATGTTACCATTGGCCGCATTGTGTCCCCTGGTTTCCCTAACAACTACAGCCACAATCTGACCTGCCGTTGGCTGCTTGAAGCAGCAGAAGGACATAGGCTACACATCCACTTTGAGAAGGTTGCTTTGGCAGAGGATGATGATCGGTAATGGGCCAGTTGTGTCTTGTTTCTTTGAAGGCATTATTGCATTTTCTGGCACAGTGTTATTTAGTTGTAATACACAGGTCTGGAAATAGCTTGACTTGAGGTACATTAAATAAGCCATTTTTGGTGCAGAGGGTAAAAAAAAACCACACACTGAAAATCCATAATGAGTCCAGCAAAAGCAACTCCAACTGTGGTTGTACCACACTCTTCATCAGCTGCACTAAAGGTTTCTCAAGACTCTCTGACACATCGTTACCTTCATATACACACATACATACATACTCACTATGTAAAGCACTTTGGATGTAAATTATTATTATTATTGTTGTTGTTGTTGTTATTATATGGTTTTTAGTTTTAGACCTATCAAAACCTCTGCTATTGTTTCTCTTTCAGGTTGCTTATCAGGAATGGTAATAACATGGATGCGTCTGCCCTGTATGACTCATATGAAGTAGAATACCTGCCCAACGAAGGCCTTGTCAGCACCTCTAGGCATCTCTTCATTGAGCTGACCACAGATGCCTCAGGCACATCAACTGGCATGGCCATCCGGTATCAAGGTAAGTAAGATAGGATAAGGAATAAAGTACATTATTTTACAATTACGGGACAGCCCGGGTGGATTATTCCGCTTGTACCACGGTTACCAACAATGATTAGATAGTAGTTACTTTCATCTATAATATTATTCATTGTTTTTAATGTTGGATTTGTAGCGTATTGATTCAGAACTGTTAAAAGGCAAAGGTGTCCTGTTATTGAAAAATAACGCACATCCTTGGAACATTATTGACCAATCAGAATCAAGTATTCAACAATACTGTGGCATAAAATAAGACGGTGCTTTATTAATCCCAGATGGGGAATTTGAGTGTCACAGAAGAAGCAGTAGTAGTAGTAGTAGTAGAAGTAGAACTACAGGACAGTATCTATTGAGTAGTATTTTACCATCTCATTTTATGTTTATTTGGGCAGCAGTGGCTCAGGAGGTAGAGCAGGTAATCTAGCAACCAGAAGGTTTCTGGTTCTCACAGAGCTCAATTGTTGATGTGTCCCTGAGCAAGACACCCTAACTGCTGACTAGAGCTGGCTGTTGCCTTGCATGGTTGACACGACTGTCAGTGTATGAATGTGTGTATGAATGGGTGAATGTGAGGCACTAGTGCTCTGAGTGGCCACAGGTTAGAAAAGTGCAGATATAAATGTAGTCCATTTACCATTTATGATTGAGACTTGGTAAGAAGTCACTGATGATAGCAATCCAGTCTTTGCATCTCAGAGCTCATATTGTGGACAAGTGAAGATACCCCTCTACACTTGTCCATTCCTGTAGGAGTTAGATACATTACATGCTGGTAGTTACATTGGTCAATCTAAAAATCCCATGGGGTAGTAAAATAAAATTGAATTGGATTGTTGATTCCGCTCTAGCTCGCTGTTCCCAGCCTTGCCCATCCCTGGGTGTGTTTATTTTTTATTATATGAACACCCTTAAAATGCATAGCTGATCCCTTTGTATTGTGTGGATGATAGAAAGGACATCCCAAGGTATTCACAGTGGATATCACAAGGTCATGTTGAGAGAATATTTACAACATCACAATGCTTCATTTTTTTAAATCATTATTTTTGTATTCAGATACGGACCAAAGTAGAAAAGTGTGCATGTTGAATATTGGAAGGATTCTCAGTGGCTTGGCTTCATCTTTGATCTATTTATTTCATAGTAATGAGCTACAAAAGTGAGGACAGAACAGGTTTTGAGGTGTTCAACAGGAAATCCTCATGAAAGACACAAGATATTTTGTAAGTATTTAACAAATCAACACCTTCCCCCCTTGCAGCCTTTTCAGAAGGACACTGCTATGAGCCATTTGTGAAGTACGGTAACCTGACCAGCAGTGACTTCACCTGGGCGCTCGGGGCGGTGGTGGAGTTCTCCTGCGACCCGGGCTACACCCTGGAGCAGGGGTCCATCACCATCGAATGCATGGGCCCAAACAATCCCCAGTGGAATGAAACTGAGCCGGCCTGCAGAGGTCAGTTTGCATGTGTCCAAGAAGAGTGTGTTGTGTTGTAACCAGATTAAGGCCAAAAGGCCAAATTCAAATCCAAGATTTCAATACATCCTTGTTAACTGTTATTCTGTCTCGTGTTTTAATGTATTTTTGCAATCTGTGTGTGTGTGTGTTTATGTTTGTGTGTGTGTGTATATGTGTATGAGTGTGTGTGTGTGTGTGTGTGTGTGTGTGTGTGTCCACAGCTGTGTGCAGCGGAGAGATCACAGAGTCGGCTGGAGTGGTGCTGTCCCCCAACTGGCCAGAGACGTATGACAAGGGCCAGGACTGCATCTGGGGGATCCACGTTGAGGAGGACAGGAGGGTCATGTTGGACATCAAAGTGTATGTGGTGTACATTTACATTATTTAATTTAGTAGACTCTTTAATCCAATGCTTATAGATAAGTTATAGAGCTTTTCCCCTCACTACAATAAATTACATTCTCCCTGCCCGCCCATCTCCCGCCGCCCCCCCCCCCCTCCAGTACCCCTGCACCTCTCACTTTGGGAAACACTGCTTTAATCCAAAGTGACTTACAAGTTACGCTGAGAGCAATCAAAGCATACCATCAAATTTAGAGCTACAAAAATTATTATTTAAAATTAAAAGTCAGACTGCTAACCTTTGTGAATGAGTGAATGACGCATAAGTAGTACCGAGTGCATAAAGGGAGCGTGCCGTGGTTGGTGAACGACTACTGAAGAGTCGAGTGTCTAGTTTACAGTGTAGACCTCAGCTGATGTGGCTGTGGCATGAGGCATCTGGGAAGTATCTTTTTGAATGCTCATGGACATCATTTTCATTTACATCTTTTATTTGATTTCTTGCAAAATGTGTATTTTAGTGAAGAGATCTGGGGCCGTATTCACAAAGCATTTTATCTTACCGCTAGGAGTGCTCCTAACTCGCGCTAAAACATTTTACGTAGGAGTTTTTTCTTCAAAGTTATTCACAAAGCCGCTGAGACCTACTCATACTATATGACACTAAGAGTGAACTAAGAGTGACGCGCCGTTGCTATGGATTACGTCGATTCTCGTGCACGAGTTTGGAAGCGGTCAGTGCGGTGATTGGTTGTTCAGAGCGGTCTCTGTGAAACTCATCCGTAACATCCCACAAACGAGCCCACTAAATCACAGAAGAACAAGGAAATAGCCTCGGCTAGACATTAATTCCTATCAAATAGTTATGGACAGTGCAGTTAGCAGAATACACACATGATGACAAGTTTGTGCAGACCACGATAATGACGTTGTAGCATATATGCACGTTAAAGAGAGAGAGAAAAAGCAAACAATAAAAATACGTAAATTGCATTAAATCAAGGAGGCAATTAAAAGCACCCTGCAAACTATTATCCAATCACTTCAACACTTTAAATAACAGCCCATACCGGTTGTGGAGAATGGCGCATACAGTGATCACTGTGATCACATCCTCTCTCCATAAGATTTCGTGTATTTTTGTGTGCTCTAACATATATGGAGGAAAACAGCAAACAATAATAAATATGGATTTAACAAATAAAAGGCGACAAAGAGCTAATACGATGTTTTTTACGCATAGGACTAATCGTAATCTGCGTAATCACTTACATGTTATACTTTAACTGTGCTCCCGGGTGTGGACTGAGAGGTGTCAAGAGCCACGTCACGCCTCAGACCGCTCCCCATTAAAATACGCGGATCATGGGTAGACCCTGCAGGCCACTTTGCAACAACATCAATAATGTTAAAAGTTGCATCGAAAACAATCTGCGTGTTGATGGAATGTACTTTCTTTCTATTGACGAACACGTCCTCATCTTTTGATGGCGCAATTATTATTATGTGCGTCCCGTCAATAGCACCGACCACACCGGCATACCTGCATGCCATGAAGTTGGCTTTGATCCTGTGTAGTTGTTGATTGTCCAAAGGAAACCGGATAAACTGTTGGATGATATTAATGGTATTATTTCAGCCTTAACCAACTTTGAACTGAGCTCTGTCAGCTCTTCTAGCCTGTATGTAAATATAGGATCATTGTGGAATCGTGTGTGTGTTTGTGTGTGTGTGTATATGTGTATTTACATATATGTATGTACATGTATATACAGTATATGTGTATGTATTTTTTATTCTATTTTTATTATTTTATTATTATTGTATTGTGTTGTGTTGGTGTTATGGACCTTTCATGAGATGTGTCCTTAATAAAGTTTGAATTGAATTGAATTGATATGTGGTCTACAGAGCGCGTTGATGGTTCGGTTTATGGCTGACTGATATGGTTGCGATATTCCTAAATCGTCGGCATTGCAAAGTTGCATTTTCCCTGTTGCTAAATATCGTAGTGTTGCCAAACATTTTATTTCCGGACTAATCGGGTTATTCCTGTTAGTCGGGGATGTTATTGCACCCCGCACTAATTCCACAACAAGTTTTATACCCTCACAATTTAGCCTATATCTCTTGATCAATTCACAGTCTTCCATTGTCTCAGCAGTTAGGAGTCCTCTCGAGGACTTTTAAGCTCTCCTAGACTTAGGTGCTACTTTCAGACCTAAAATACTTTGTGAATTGCTCTTAGTGAAAAAGATTAGGAGTCCTAAATTTAAGACTGACACGCCCATTATTTTTAGGAGTTTCTCCTAAATTCGCCAGTTAGGAGCTACTTTTAGCCCTAAGATCCTTTGTGAATACGGCCCCTGAGCTATACACAGGTATACTTGTCTGGTCTGCTTTTGTCAGGAATTTTGTCAAGTCATTCCGAATCTGATGCGAGGAATACAAACGTGGAAAAAACTCACAAGCAAAAGAAAATAAGGGCAAATGGTTTCTCAAATTGATCTAACTCGTGTTAGCAAGAGTTAGAGCTTGGATTGATTTTCCCAGTCGATCCACTCCAGAGAGCTGCAAGGCCTTGTTTGGGTTAATAACAACAAATTTAATACACGCCAACATTTCTCAATCTGTCCCACTTCGCAGCAGGTAAGACATTTTATCCACTTAGAATCAGAACATGGTGACTTTTTTCCCACTGTGTGTCTCACTAAATGTGTCTGTCTAGGTATGTGAACCCTGAAAAACATTCAATTCAATCACATAATAGTCAACTCCCGCTCCATAACACACTTTTGTCTTATGGCAGACAACACCAACCAATTATTTTTAATAGGGTTTGCTGTGTGTCAGTTCACTCCAGCTCATAATCTTTTAAATCAAGTGTACTCCCAATCTGATGAATCGCTCAATCTCTTGCTCCTTAATGAAGGTTATCAGGAGCTGCTGGTGATTAATTAGCAGCAGCAGCAGCAGCAGCAAAGAGCATGTGCCTTCTTTCAGATAAGCCCCGCCCCCACTGTAAGGAGGATACATCGGCACCAGGCGTCATTTTGAACGTCTGCTTTCAATGTATCACCTGAGTGACTGTTAGCTATTGATATATACAGTATATGGTGTATATACAATATATACGTACATATGTATATATGATTAAGATTAAGGAGGTACTTTATTAATCCCAGACAGGAAACCGGATGTCACAGCAGAAAGTAGGTCAGTAGGACAGTAGCAGAATTTAAAACAAGAAAATTCAAATAAGAAAATAGAATACAAAATAAATACATAAAATAAATCTATCCACAATATAAGTTGTCGCAATGTAAATGTAAATGCAAAAAATGAAGGTCAATATGTAATGTAGACAATATGTAATTATTCAAATGGTGACTAAAATGTAATTTTGATTAGGTAACAAATAAAAAGCACACAGGCAGAAAGCGCTTCCTGTAGCCCCGTATGGCAGCAGCACCTGTGTCCCTGGGGGTCCACCCACCACATTCAGGAGTGGTGATCAATAACTACACACACCTGCATGAATATTTGATACACACAATCTAACAATGTACACATAGCCATGCACACTTGTATGTGTGCACACACACACACTCATACACACACACACACACACACACACACACACACACACACACACACACACACACACACACACACACACACACACACACACACACACAACAATGAAAATAAACAAAGTTGATATGGTTTGTCATACCACAGGGTACAAAAAAAATTGTCACCACTGATGTATTTTAATGTTTTTTTGTGTATTCAATTTCTGATTGTTTCTTGGTTTGCAGTGTGGAAGTAGGGCTTTGCAACAAATTATGTTTATGATGTTGGGGTAAAGCAGCAGTGCACAACATATTTGTGCTAGCTCCTAAACACACATCCATTCTGTACAATAGATGAACATGAGAGGTGTCGTCCCTGTGTGCCTCATGTATGCAGTGTTGTTAGATGCTGACATAGTGAGTATGAGTAGCTCATGTCAGGATCTGTTGTCCCCTTTCCCTGACTGTTGATAGTTGTTCTTCAGCTATTATGCACTAACCTACTAACCCATTATTATTTGGTCTATTCGGTAGTGGTGTATATGAGATGTGCTAGCATATTGTCCAATGATTTTTACTATCTTGTATGAGGCCATGTAGTTAGTAAATACTGGAATTTGTTTTATTTTTTATATGTGAATATTCATAACAGAAATACATTAAATTCATAACACAAATACTGACAGCCTTCATTAACATGTTTAATGTACTCAACAGTATTGCAAATTGCAGCTGAATATGTCACTTGTGTTAAACTCTCTCTAGGCTTAACATAGGGCAAAATGACATGGTGACCTTCTACGATGGAGACGACTTGACGGCAAAGGTTCTGGGTCAGTACGGTGGCTCGCGGTCCCGCTTCAAGCTCTACACGTCTACGGCAGACGTCACGATCCAGTTCCAGTCAGACCCCCGCCACCAACATCTATGGCTACGGCAATGGCTTTGTGGTCCATTTCTTTGGTGAGGCCAGACAAGAGACCCCAATTGCGGAGGATTGGGAAGGATTGTAGAGGGAGTCACACAAAAAAACAGAAAACCATTTTATTATAAATACTTTGTTTTGTATACCTATAATGTTAGTATACTTTGTATACTAACATTGCAAACAAGACTGTGAGTGTTGAAATAATTCTTAAATATAACTTGATATTTCTTATTTACTGTTCTAACTCCAAACATTTTTCGAAAGTTGCGAGATGAATATAATGGTTTAACAAGAAGTACAAAATGTCAGTAATACAATAGTGGTAAGAGAAAATACTACAAATTTGCTGCACTTTAAAATGACTGAGAGAAGGAAGAGTAAAGGAGCATTTTTTTTAATTTTATAAACAAAACAAATATAAATGTAAAAAGCCAGTCAAAAGTGGCAGTTACCTCTGAATATGCCATAATGGCACTATATTAGACCTACTGTGAGTGTTTGTCCAAATTAGCCTTGTAAGTAAAGGGCACCAAACTGGCAGAGCACACTTTATTTAGGTTTATGTATTTGTTTTCCTGAAGAAAAACAAATCAAGCCGTTTTCATGTTGTTCTTCTTCATCCACCTTCAATGTGCACTCATAAATGTGATCCACAGAGGTTCCCCGTAACGACACCTGCCCCGAGCTGCCTGAGATCTCCAACGGCTGGAAGAGCTCGTCCCACCCTGAGCTGGTCCATGGCACGGTGGTGACCTACCAGTGTTACCCAGGCTACCAGGTGGTCGGCTCAGAACTCCTCATGTGCCAGTGGGACCTCACCTGGAGCGGTGACCTGCCCGGCTGTGAGAAAGGTAATGATTCAAAGCCAGAACATGGTTTGTAATACCTAATAAATGCAAAAAAAATGCAAAAGGGCATTTCTTAGCGTTGACTCAATGCTAAAGCCCAAAGCACACAGAGGGTGAATTTCTGTTCATATTTGTAGCATGACACACAAAATAATTAGAATCATATTGTTTTAGCGAAACAAAGCACACGGAGCAATAATGTAGTGAGCTGATTTTTACCGTACAGCATGTGTTGAATGCGAAACAAACCCTTTAGAGTTCACACGCAAGCAACTGACATCATTTGTCTCAGTGCCACCAGCGAGCAACACTGGCTTGAAACACGGACCTAGCTGGGTCCAACATGGCTGACTTCCTTGCTGCCATGCTGGCCTCTCTCCTACTGGGCCTAGAATTGGTTTTGGGATTTGCTGTTGAGAGAGACAAACATAAGCTCTTTATCTAGTACCTCTGAGGGCAAATGTTACTTGGCTTAGGCAGACAAACCATTCAGGCTAAGCTGTTGTTTAAAGGGACACTAAGTAATTTTTTCCCCCATCTAGTGGTCAAATTGTATTTTGCATTCAAACGAATTTATTCTCTCCAGCGCCTCGCGTTTTTGAACTACGGCAAGCGGTATTAGTCAAGATTCAAGAAGCTATGACATGATAACATGTCTTCAAACACCACTTCATCACGTTTTGTTTCTGATGATGAGGTACGTTCAGTGCTCGAAGTGGAAAAATATAAGCAACGTGGGGTGGGGATATTAACCCACCGCGCTACGACCGACGGGGGGGGGGGGGATATTAACCCACCGCGCTACGACCGACGGGGGGGATATTAACCCACCGCGCTACGACCAACGGGGGGGGGGATATTAACCCACCGCGCTACGACCAACGGGGGATCGTAACCCACCGCGGACCTATGACCGCAGCCTGTGACAAGTGCCGGTACGCAAGAAAAAGTGCCGGTACGCTAAAGGGTAAAATGTAGAAGTGCCGGTGCTGCGTACCGGTGCGTAGCGGCCCACTTCGAGCACTGGGTACGTTATTTCAAACAAACTTCAAACTGCATTGAATCATTAGTGTGAGCATGTATGAGTAATTACTCCTCCAGATAGTGAATTATGTTCTCATGTTTATATCGTTTTTTAAGTGACAAGCGCGTCTCGCTAAGCTCCTCCTCTGTTCCAGTCACGCTGACTCTGAGTGAAAACGCGTTTAGCCTTTTAGCTTTTTGTCCCTCTCGGGAGTCCATAGACCGGAAAGACATGGCGGCCTCCATAGAGCTTGCCCGCCCTATGTATATTCTGATAAGTGATTCTTCGCTCAGGAGGATAAGTGAGATTGTTGACATTGATCATTGTACACCAATGGGGACTTATTTATGAATGAAGACGTTGATTTGAGGTAATAAATTACTTAAAAAACTACTTAGTGTCCCTTTAAGATAAAATACATTTTGGATACCTGTGCTTAGGGCTGCACAATTGCATATTAATAATTTTGGCCTCTGCAAATTAGCTTATCGTGAAAGGTTGCATTCCAAAAAAAATATATGAAAAATATTATTACAAAAATGTATACATTTTGTACATGTTGTACAGCTGTTGAAAATCAAATTACAAACCGTTACCACTCAGCAATACAGTAAGCACTCTAATGAATCACAGGCATTGACATTAAGGGCACTAGAATCTTGTGTGTCCATGCGTGGTCTAAGGTATCACTACTGCTAAATATATGACTCGAAGGAATGTGACGTGGTGGCCAATTTGGCAAATTTAATCGATCATCTGTTAATCATAATGAATAATCATTATTATAATATCAGGCAAGACAATCACAACTATCATTTTTTGACATTATTGTGCAGCCATGTGCTGTATTAATGGCATCCTTTTTCAAATGTTTGCAGATGTTTCATTGTTTTCTTTTGGATCCATAGACTATAGAAATATAGAGTTGCTTTATTTTTTCCTTTCTGCGTCTGCTCTTTCTTTCTCTTTCTCTTTCTTTCTTGTCAGTGGTGTCGTGCACTGACCCAGGCATGGTGGCACATAGCCGGCGAGTCCTGACAGGTCCTCATCTGAACGTTGGCTCCACCATTCAATACATCTGCAGTAAGGGCTTCACACTGTCTGGCAACAGTCTGGTCACCTGCTACAACCATGGCTCGTCTGGCCCAAAATGGAACCAGAAGCTTCCCAGATGCCTGCGTATGTACACTTAAAGACAGCCGAGTCAGTTGATGGTATTTGATCCATGGTCCTTTAAAGATGAATAATAAAACACAAAAATTCAACAGCAACTGTAGTGAAACACATGGTCTGCCATTACTCTTTCTGGTCAATTGAGTGTCATGCCACAGTGTAAGTGAATGGTCTCGGGGATAAATGGGACACAAAAGATGCAAGGGTTTCATTGCTGTTAGCAGTGGTGTCTTTGCCGATAATATAAATTGTATGTATACATTATGGTTTGTGTACCCTGATATTGATAGTCACTGCCTGTCAATTGCATCATGCTGTTGAAGAATGGATTAGACTTATTACTAAGTATATGAATGTTCTTGATGATGATCTTACTTAGATGATCTTGGACTGTAACTAATGATTTACATCATATATCTTCCTTATAAGCGGAGGCCTATGAGCCATGCAGCCACCCAGGCACGCCAATCTATGGAGTGCCTAGTTCCGATAAAGGGCTCTTTAAGGCTGGAGAAAGCCTCCACTACTCCTGCCTGGTGGGTCACATGTTGCTGGGGGAGCCTGTTCTCCGTTGTGTCCCTGGACACCCATCCCAGTGGAGTGGCCTGCCCCCTGTCTGCAAATGTGAGAAACTGCACAAAAAAAGCTCCTATAATATATTTAACTAACATCCAGACAACATGAAATGGTTTTCTGATTAGATTTTGGTCAAATATGATAAATATGTTCAATGTTGTGTTAACTTGATTTTACAAATATTTTGGTGAATAAGTATAGATTTGTCTGAATACAGTCAGCCAAAGGTGAAAAGGTTTTCATTTCATTTAGTCTTTAGGGAAGTACATGACTCGTTGGTCATGGTAAAACCTGGATGAAGCAAATTATTTTAATTAGAACTTTCTCTCTGTTACATATCATCAGCCATACACAGGTATTGTATGAATGATTAGAATATATTACGAAAGTATGTATCGTATGCTATGTTTCACATGTACATTTTTTGCTTACCTTTTCAGCGCAAACAACTGATCAGAGATTGGATGGTAAGTGGTAAAAAAAATGTGTTCTATGTGAGTTCAATGACAACAACGTAAGCTTTGCTAGAATCACGTATTGCCTCCCCTGTAATTGGATAAAAAGATCAACAAAAACAATTATATATTGTAATCACACAGACATTATATTGTGGGCTCCTCAATTAGCTTAATACATTTTAAGATCAAGGACTTTTACAGAGATATCTAACTGTAACTATTTAACAGGAAAATATGATAAATGCTGAAATGGTAGGAGATGACGTGAAAGGCACATTGTAATGTGTACCATCAAGAAAGAATTCAAATTAATGATCCTCTCAGTAATATCGGGTAATTTTTGTTTTTACAATTGTGCCTTCTCATCTTAAAGGACCACAACTTAGTATGCATGTTTTGACCTAACACTTTTCATATGTAAATAAATGTATATTTATATCACTAAAAAGTCACATGCGATGGTTGTAGTCAGCCAAAAATAAAAAAATAAAGTGAACAAGAAGGCACTAATTTCAATAGTCCAGAGCTCTGAATGTTTCCTCTTTGCTTCTTCCAACAGTGGCTACTTCAAAGTTACGACTACAAGGAGTGAATGCAGTGTTTGCTGTTTTCATCCCCGTCACCCTCCTCTTTCTTCTTCTAATCGCTGGAATCTACCTCTACTTCTCAAAGTAGGTGAACCCAATGAAGAGCACTCCCCTCCCATGTTCTCCTTACACATTTACATCAGCTAAAAAACATTCACAATTCAACCTTTTGACATATTGATTTTCTTCTTGTTTTTGAAGGAAACTTTAAATGTTATTCCAAGGTTTTTAATACAAATTATGGCATGGCCAAATTGCTTATTTTTGGAAATAGTTATTAAATAAATATGTATACAGATACAGTGTTAAAGAGAACACATAGATACAGTGTTCTCTTTAAATGTGATAAGAGTAAAACTATAAACAAAATAGTAAAATGCTTATTTAAATGTGCCATTAACATGTAAATATATTCCTTAAAATATTTTAGCATGGAATGTGTATGGTTATTTTACAACAAGCATAGTAGTACAACATGTAAAGCTGATATTGGGAGAAAATGTTGTTTTTTGCAAATTGTAATTGAGTAATTTTCATTCAGGGCCCAGAGAAAGTCTCTACCAGAGTCCTCAACTCTGCCATATAGCCACATACTGGGAGAGTCAGCCTTCGACAGCTCTGTGTATGAGACAATGGTAAGAATGTGTGTGTGTGCGTGTGTGCGTGTGCGTGTGCGTGTGTGCGTGCGTGTGTGTGTGTGCGCGCGCGTGTGTGTGCGCGCGTGTGTGTGCGCGTGTGCATGTGTGTGCAAGTGCATGTAATAGAGAAAGACACTGTTGAAGGGGGAAAGACCAACTTGTGTATCTTAGAGAAAGTTAAAACACAAAACACAAAGCAACGGAACAAGATTGGTATTGATCCATAAAATTCAGTTTGGTTTGTGAGGTCCCCGGTAGGCCTACTGTTTGGTTCAGTTGTATCTAGCCCTTTAATTGAAGAAACTTTAAAAACTATGAAAAAATACTTTGCAGAATAAGCATGAGTGATAACTATATTAACGCACCATTTCAACTAATACCAAGTTCTTCTCCACTCTTTTCTTCTATGTGTTTATTCTTCAAGAACAATGAGGTATGATCATTTAATCAATACATACCTTATATATGCATACCTATGTCACCACTAAGGGTGCCTGTCACTACACTTTGCAAACAACGTTTTCTGAAAACTGCCACTAGTAAGCAGTAATATACAATTAATGGTAGCAATATTAATGGCTTAATGGCAATATTTGTTGTATTAGGCTCTTTGTGTAGAATACCTTGAACTTCTATGAATGAATTGACAAAATAATAAACTGGTTTAACATTTTTTCAAGCAAAGGAATACTAATGCTACAATTCATAATGGTTATCTTTGCAGGAGAGCAGAGCGTATGAGGTCTCAATTTAAAGGACGTGTGTGTGCCCTAGCAACAGACAGAAAGCATGCGGGCTATCTGAACAGTTGTCGTTGCTCAACCCTCTATGTGATCCCCTGGGGTTACTGCCTACACGTCTGATTGAAAATGAAACGCCACTTCTCCACCGCACTCCACAATGCCCCTGGAACTTCTGTGCCACTGGATTATTATATTATTTTTCTAGGCCCCAGCGATTGCAATGGTTCGGCAGCCGTTTGTACAGTTTTTACCCGGCGCTCACATTTTGAAGACTTTCACAGCGATACTACATCTCAGAAACCATTTGCTGCTGAGCTTATAAGTGCATTTTTGTGTCATGTATGTTGTATATTTCTTCTGCCAAACACTCTTAAAGGAAATGGTCAGGTATTTATGGAGTTCGGGAGATTAGATTACAAATAAAACTAAAGCAATGGTTATTTTGAGGATTTGCATTTCAGAGCACTCAATGGCAAAATTGTATTCTTTTTGTTAAATCTATCCTCCAAGAAATCTGAATGTGCCTTAAATAAAAGGCTCTTAAAAACAATGATGTTATATGTTATGTTTTCTCAGTTAAAAATAAGAAAGACTTTAATTTAAGAAAGATTTGAATTTTAGTTTCCCAGCAAGTTTTCTGTTATAACATTGCTAGTTTGTCCCAGAATAAGAACCATTAAATATGTTTTGTTACATTCTGTGCATTTTCTTTTTATAGGAGAAAAGCAAGCAAAGGTGATCAATTTGTCCTTCTACCTGTTTTGGAAAATGCATTAGAATAAAGATCAATATCATAGTTGAACATTAATTATCATAACATGTATTTCTAAACTGGTGGGCTGACCTATTGACCTATTTTTGATTGTACATAGTGTAAGCAACTTCAAACATCTTCAATAAAAGTTATTGTTCAGAAAACTAACCACACTTGTGTTTTACATTTCTTGATTTATAATATACTATTTTAAAATGTATTCAACTTTGAATGGTGATACCTCAACATGAAATATTTATTTGTCACACATTTTTCAATTTAAGGTTATAGTTTTTATTGTGGTCAAACAGGCAAGATCATAGTAAAACATCTGCCTAGTGGTTTGTGCTTATCAAGGGATTTTCTATTATTGAGAAAAGTGTGAGAAAAAACTGCAATGCCATGAACATATTCTGGCAATATGGGATAACAATAACAATAATAAAAGTTCAGAAATGTTTCTGTTTAATACATTAACAAATGTGAAGCTGTATTCATAACTTTATAGTTATTACAATTCTAAGCCCCCCGATTGCCTTGCTGGACAGGGATTTATTTTAATTTATCTACAACTACAATTATTTTACACTGAATTTAGCAATTCTGGCCCCATAGGGTGACAATCATTTGGGATTCCTCTCCCTGTGCACCAGGTGAGTCAGTCAGTCAGGAACCAATGTACCCGAGTTAACTCTTCATCTGTAGTTGATATGACGCTGTAAGTAAAGGGCTGGGCCGATATGAAAATTGATATATGAGTCGAATAAGGGCCTTTAAAAGGGGGGGGGGGGGGGGGGGGGGGGGGGGGGGGGGGTGTTATAATGTGTTGCATAGTCGGCATCTAATCTTTCGACTTTGTAATTTGCAATTCAATAAATATGGACCCCCACGAGAACACGTAAATGGTTCCCTCTGCTGGTCCAGGCTGGGACTGCAGGTAAGGCCACCAGCCTGCAGGCGCCACTAGCCAGACCAATCTCCTCCCGCCATCAGCCATAGGTTCTTCTGTTTCAGCCACCTAGGTGGTTTGTATCTGGACGCTAAAATGACATGTATGTTAAAACAACCCACCACGCGGTCCGCGGTGCTCCCGTCCAAAACTACCACGAGCGTTTGTTTTCCTAAGGAATTCACGTGCAAAAAATATCACACCGCTCCTCCATATCCGATTTCTTCATGTATGTTTTGCGTCCGGACAGTGCGCATGCGCGTTCGGCGGTTCGCGGTTGCGCCAACTCGAAAGGATGTTGCTGCTAGTGTTGATGCACAGGATTTTTCACAACAATAACAGCAACTGATTCACTCTTCAAGATACCTTTTTCCGCGGACTAAATCTCCGACGAGCACGCCGCGACCGTGCGTTGGACCACGCGGGGGGCCACATCGGCTGTCCTATTTCTCGCCACATCTCCCGTTGACAATGAAAGCGGACGGGTTTGCAGATTTACAAGCCCCTTTTTTGCAGGAGCAGAAACGAGAATCATGGCTGGCCAGCTAGGCCGCAGATTCATTCGGTTGCTACCCGCCTTCATTTGGTACAGTGCATTTTAGGCAGGAACGACACGTGTCCACGGGGACTGCTGCTAGGTAGATATATTTCATTAAACACTTGCATTTCCCCCTGAGACGGCTCGGCGCAGGCTCGGCGCAGGCTCGGCTTGGTCGCTGCTGGCTTCACAACCTTGAGTGGTTGACGCTTTGCCTCCGTCGCTAGCGGCGTTAGCTAGCAACCGTTAGCCCTCTATTGGTTGCTAAACCCAAATCTCAGGCATAACATAAGTAGTGAAAAGGGGACGCCATTCACGGGACCCGCTTGTATCATTGTGTGCTCTGTCGTTTTGTGCCGAAAAGTCGTTTTGCAACGTCGACTCCTGGATGAATGTGGGACAAAATGGAGACCCCAACGATTGTCTACGACTTGGATACCTCTGGGGGCTTAATGGAGGTAAGGTTGTTGAGCTCGCAGGCCTTCTTGGGCTAGCCTCGCACCGCTAACCCCAACGTATTACCATATTGGGGCAAATGTTCGTTACACTTCGGCAGTACGCGGAAAAAAATCGCGTCATTATCAGCGTGAAGTGCACACGTCAAACCCCCCCCACCGTTAGGCGGTGTGCCGTTCAGCATGCAGTTACTGTGCGCCTTGTTGTTGTTGTTGCTGCTGCTGCCGGCTTGCTAGCCTGACCGCATCAACTTTTCATGTCTCCCCCTCCCCAGCAAATCCAGACGTTGCTGGCGCCCCCGAAGTCCGAAGAAGTGGACAAGAGGAGCCGGAAGTTGGTGCGGGACGTGCGGCGGAGCGGCAGGGCCACCAACCACGACACCTGCGACAGCTGCCGCGAGGGGGGGGACCTGCTGTGCTGCGACCACTGCCCCGCGGCCTTCCACCTCCAGTGCTGGTAAGGTCTGACCCAGACCCGGACCTAGACCCAGACCTGGACCCAGACCTGGACCCAGAACCAGACCCGCTGTCCTCTTGAGGAGACACAGTGACAGCCAGGTGTTGTCTACCTGGGCCAAGCTGCACGGGGCTTCGCGTTATGCATTGGACGCGTTTATTGATGGACGCGTTGGTTTTTATTTCTCTCTCTCTCTCTCTCTCTCTCTCTCTCTCTCTCTCTCTCTTTTCTTCTTCTCCTCCTCCTCCTCCTCCTGACTCTTGGGGATGCAGGGACGGGGAGACCGACGTGCACGGAAACTAAGACGTGTCCGCACCTTTATTATTTTTTTTAGCACGAGGAGTCGCTGTCAAAATTGTCGCACACGGTTGCGTTAATTGCGACCCGAAGGAAGAGCGGCTGGAGGCGCCGCACCACGGACGCCATGTTTTCCCGTGTGAAAATCCCTCATTTTACTTTGGGGGTGGGGGGGGGGGGGGGAAATTGATTGAAAATTTGCCGCGGAGCGCTTCTTGGCAGTCAGCAGCTGCAGCTCTCGCGGTCTTGTGGGCTCAGCTCGCGCCGCTCGAGCCCGAGGACTTGCGGCCCAGCGCGGCGCCATGGCTACACGGCGGAGCCATGGCTACCGCTCCGCGCTCTGTTTACAATATGGCGACCTCCCGGGATGTTTTGTTGTTCGGCTCCAGCGCCATCTTTACCAGCCATGTTTAACGCCCGCACCAGAACGGTTTCCCGGCAGGCTAACGGGGTGTAGTTGTTGTGTTTTCTCGTCTTTTAGGGGACAAGACCGCCGGTGGGTTTCAGCCGCTTGTCCCCTTGCTCGTTGATCTCCGCGTTATTTGAATAAAGCGCACTTGCATACGTGCACGTTATAATACACCGGCCGGAAGCCGGCGGTCGTTATGGCGGTGGTTGGTTATGGTCACATTTATATATGGATCGGGAAGGACTCATGGCGAAGTAACGTTTAAGGGCTCCTCTGCCTTGACATCTTGCAGTGGATAAAGGGCGTCAAAGCATGTTCATTCTGCTTTTATATTGTGTATACATATACTGTTATTACGCGACATATCTCTGGGTTGTTCATTGTAGCGACCGCAGATGTAAACGCATACATTCATTTGTAAGTTGTATTATTTTATACCTATTGTTATTTTTGACCACTAGATGGCGTTAAAGCACCAGATAGGGGGAGTGCCGTGTACAGACGGCATACAGCACTACAAATTATAGGTGTTTTAGTCATGAGTGTCTTTAATGTTAAATATAACTTTCCTGGGATGACATGAACCCTTCAATCAATGTTTCTTACATTATATTCATTGGCTGTTACATTGTGTTACCTTTTTTGAAGGGATTCTTGATTTGTGTCTAACATGGCTGTGTTGTTACTACACTGTAACGGGTGAGGATTTTGTGTTGCAGCAACCCTCCGTTGAGCGAAGAAATGCTGCCACCTGGGGAGTGGATGTGTCATCGCTGTAATGTTCGAAAAAAGGTGACCACCTATTTTTTTTGCATTTGCGCCGGTCATACAGACACACTTCCATGTTCCAGGATACCGGGGCACGGCTGAGCGTAGGACCATCTTTCAGGACCTGATTTTGGGAAATTAAGTTTTATTTTTTGTTCCACTTCCTGTTCCTTCTTACACAGAAGCGGGAGCAGAAGTCTGACCAGACCAACGGCCTACCAGACAAGCTAGTGTCCAAACGCGCGGCTTCGCCGGCCGTGGAGCTGGAGCTAAACGCCGGTGCCCTGCGTCTGGATGGCCTGCCCCCAGGGGCTGGCGCCGCGGGGCCTGGCCTGAGGGTGGCCCAGGTCCGCCTACTGGACCGCAGAACCAGCAGCAGACCCAGCAGCCGTCCGGGCACACCCACCTCCAATAGTTCGTCCACGCCCACGCCGTCCGAGGACCAGAATGACGGCGAGGAGGATGCGGCGGAGGCAGAGGAGGAAGCGCTGGGCTCGGAGCTGGAAGGCTCCTCCAATCTGGCCCCAGCACCACGCCTCCTGAAGAGACCCTTCCAGCTGCTGATCGCTGCTGCCATGGAGAGAAACCCCACGCAGTTTCAACTGCCAAATGAGCTGACCTGCACCACCGCACTTCCAGGTACACTCGCCAATACCAGTTTTTTTTCTTTACAGAGCTAGAATGTTTGTGGAAAGTATTTTTGGCAGTGTTATTAGGTCTTGCATGCACTGGATAAGTTGGATTTACCACATGTTAGAAAGAATGCCTAAATAATTCATGCTCTTTGACTAAGCCAGTCATATCCAATCATGCCTTGCTTTGTTCATTATGACGATGCATAGTTTAAAGCCAGAGGAAACCAAGAGATTGTGTTTTTTTTATGTACAGTGCAAGACAAGATCTTGCTTAATTGTATTGTGTTAGATTCCAGATCCCTTTCTTTATTGTCTTGGACATCCACTAAATTGCAACAAAAAATGCTTTGTTCATTTCTGAAAAAGTTTTTACATAAGTTTAGCAATGTGTAATATGGCTCCTGCGATATTACACATGGGAACTAGATATTTAAACCTAATCAGAAGTGAACATTGGAGTAGAGCAAAGCCATGAATAAATGTTTATTCTGCTTGGCCTCTGTAGGTAGCAGCAAAAGGAGGAAAAAAGAGGAGTTGCTTGGCAAGCCATTCAGGAGGCCGCAGCATGAGCTGGACTCTAACGGCCTGGTCCCTCTACCTGTCAAAGTCTGCTTCTCTTGTGGAAGGTTTGTATTTAAACTAAACTGTACAGTTGTATATAGCGAATATTTTCACTGACCTGATAAAAACCTGATTATATTTTCTCCATTGTGATGCATTATTGTATCACCAGATTCATGGCAGTGCACAGCCCTTTTTGGATGAGACCTCTGCGGTATTCCACTCTGAATATCATGTTCTTTGTGTTTATTGGTGACTCGCAAACCAACTAGATGCATACCGCCACCCAATGTAACAACCAGTGTATATGTACGCAAGTGTACTCGGGTATGGAACAACATTGCCAATGTGAATGCTGACCGTCAGGGGAGTGGAGGGGGTGGTTGGCATCATACTGAGGCACGGTATGAAGCAGTTGTACCTAATGTGGATGTTTGCTTTCCTCTGGCAGGAGTTGCAGGATGGCACCGCTCATCCAGTGTGACTATTGTCCCCCTCCTGTTCCATATGGACTGTCTGGATCCTCCACTCACCACCCTGCCCGCGGGCAAGTGGATGTGCCCCAATCACGTTGAGCACTTAGTGGTGAGGGGAAGTGTTCAGATTCCCATGTGGATCCTAATCTTTGACTAATGGCTAGGGATGTCCGATATTATCGGCCCACCGATGTCATCGGCCGATATTGGCATAAAAAATCAATATCGGAAAATATCGGTATCGTTTTTTTAACCGATACCGAAATCGATACCGAAATCGATTTTGACATAATTTCAGACATCTGTTATGTTTCAAGTGAGGACGTGGTTTGATGACATCATCAAACGCCGTCTCAATAACAAGCCTGGGCATGTGCGGCCGTGTAGCGGGATGCTAGTTGTAGCTGTAGTTATGTCGGTGGTTTGGAGTTATTTCAAAGTTTCTACGTTGAATAGTAAAATAGGGGTTATGCGCAACATACTAACGCATTCTGCGAAACAGTCTCATCACAACCGGTTCAGGTCCGCTGTACCCCGCTCACATTATTTTATTTATTAATCCGCCCTTCCAGACCGTCACCGGGGCTTCAGAGTAATGTGGCCGATGAGAGTAGCCCTCTCCCGGACACACACGCTAGCTTTTACCGCTGTTTTTTAATTTTTTAATTTTTTAAATCCGCACTTCCAGACCGTCACCGGGGCTTCAGAGTAATGTGTCCGAGGAGAGTAGCCCTCTCCCAGACTCACTCGCTAGCTTTAACCGCTGTTTTTTTTCCTGTTTTTTTTCATCCATCTTTTCTTCTCACTAACATTCAGATGTTAAAATCAAATAAAACGCCAACAGTAAAAAGGGCTAGCTAGGCCAAGTCAATAGCTGTCGCAGTCAGTTCCTACCGCTGCTTCCTGCTTTTCCGGCAAGCGGAAGTCAGGAGACCTGTTTTCCGGTTTGGTCACGTGACGCTCGGCATAAAGCCTATTGCAATGAGTGTAAAGCGGAGGTTTCACGTGGCCGCATATATCGGTATCGGTTGATATCGGTATCGGAAATTAAGAGTTGAACAATATCGGTTATCGGTTATCGGTAAAAAAGCCAATATCGGACATCCCTACTAATGGCCAATACGAAGTACTTGTCTGAAAGAGGCTGCATGCATTTTTGTTTTGCATAGTTGCTGTTGTAGTAATAGAATTCATGATGTATGCCATTGCTCTTTATCGTGATGCTTATTGTATCACCATTTCACAGTTCATATAATTCACAGACCTATAAGCTATGAGGATGACGTGGTGCCCTGCTCTTTTCTAGCTAAACCAGAGGACCTTGAACCTAACCAGCCGCTGTCAGCTCTTCGACCAATTTCAGGACAGGATGTCTCAGCATGCCGTCAAGGTGGACTTTCTCCGTCGGGTTCACAGGCAAAATGTACCCAACCGACGCACTCCTCACCAGCACAACAAGAAGACTATCAAGGTTTGTCAGGCTGACTTTGAATTTGAATTTCTTTATTTGAGTAGGGACAATGTACAAAACATTAGCCTTATATATAACAAGGAGAGATGTAATGTACCAGGTAATAAAATAGTAAGAAACAGAATTGTAACAGATTGTAGGATCTCAGTCCTGTTTTGACTCAAATTCACAACCCTAATCAAAAACGCGCTCATCGTGTTTCCGTCATCTTTCCTATATCTTAGGTACCAGATGCGGTCAAGTCCCAGTACCAGAACCCCCCCTCCCATGCTGGCTTCAGCCGACGTCCGTCAGTCAGAGCTGGTGTGCAGCGGTGCTCCAGAGCATCAGACCCCCAAGTACTTCACCACGGAGACCGAGCAGCAAGAGGTACATGGGACGACATATAGATTATCACCTTCTATATACAGCTGGGCTAAATATTAACAGCATGTATACTAGGGGTGGGTCAGAATAATCGGTTACTCGATTATTCGTTCATGACGGCAAAAATCAATGTCATTTTTGCGTCGACAACTTCTTTTTTTTCTTTTTTTTTAAAAACTTGTTGGTCTTCTATGATCTATGATGCAATTTTTAACTGTTTCTAAAATAATAGAAACCTGTCCCAGATACAGGTCAGGTGTTGATTACGATCAAGGCAAATAGAAGCCCAGGTTGTTTTTACGGTAAACTGAGCAGAACCAGTCTTGGCTGCTGAGCTGTAGAACTGCAGAACTATATTAATAGTGGAATGCTGCTTCAAATCATATCGGATAGCCGAAGCCTTTACTAAATTTCAGCCCAGAGCACACGGCCATATCAGGACGGATGCAAAATAACGTTTTCAGATCACGAAAATGTAAGGCCAATTGATTGATAATATTTGATAATAGATTATTAGCTGTTTGGCACCTCTCAATATTTAGGGTACATTGCAGCTGCAAAGATTTTCCCCCCGCAAATAGGAACATCTCAACGCAATCGGCACCAGAAAGGTGTTCATTTCTGACCCTGTTGGCAAATCCGAATAATCAATTATTTGCTCCTGCCACCCACCATCGACCATGAAAAATACGAGTTGTTCACATCCCTAATGCATACGGCTAATGTTTTTCCTTTTCTATTCCTGATCCTCTGTTTTCATTGTCTTGCTTTTAAGATGGTAATATTGATTTAAAGTTAAAAAATAACTTTAGAAAGTTGCTGTTCTGTACTCTTCTTTGCTGCTACTAAAATGATGCCACCTGGAGTGGACTGGTGCACCACAACTGCCATCATTTGTACCTCTTAATTAATATTGATGCACCTCATCGCCAAAGTCCATTTTAAAATTGAGCAGCGAGCAAGAGTGGATAAGACCAGCCATATTTTAAGTCAAAACAATGGTTATTTTGTCGATTTTAATAGTATAGCATGGATTGTGGCAGCTGACTGTAATAAGCTTGTTCAAAATTGGACCAGATAAAAAGATTATGTATAAAATAACTATCGGTCGATTTGAAAAAAATTCTAAAGCTAACGCAAAGCTCTTTTTTGTTTGTGCTGAACCAGTGGCTTCAAGATGTGATCGCTCTGCAGTGCAGCGTTATGCGTCACCTCTCCATGAAGCAAAAGGCTTCGTCGTCGTCACCCTCACCCTCCTTGTCGCTGGAGTGGGACTCTGAACAGAAAGCCAGTGCAAAGTCTAGCCTTGCACCAGAAGACCTGAAGTCTCAAGACTCTTCAGAAAGGACTCCCTCTCCCGCACCCGGTTCGAAACCATGTAGTATACACAATAACCCCCAAGGGGTTTTCCCCGCCAAGGACCCCACAGCAGCACTGCCCGACAAATGTGACTGTCTTGTAACAACCTGTAAAAACAGTAGGAAACCCAATGGACCCCTTACCGACGAGCAGCAGCCATTTCCCAAGGCCAACGGGCCCTTTGTCTGCAACACTGCCCCCGATTCCCCCAGGCAGGCGGGGGCCCAGCCCAGGCTAAAGCCCCAGGCTGCTCCCAAAGACTTGGCCTCCACAGCCAACCACATAGCTGGGGCTCCCATTAAACGAGAGAGCGAGAGCACCCCCCGAGGTTTGCCTCCAGAAGGACGGCCCCGCTGCTTGTCCCACAACAGAGCTCCGTCTAAATCACAGAGCCCAGCAGGAGCTTAAGACGGAGTGCACGAGCGATCAGAAGCCCCCGGCCGTCGTCAGTGGTGGCCAATCCGCCGCCCCGCAACAGAAAGTCACCCAGGACACCCACACTGCAACGCAAGTTGGGGTCGTCGACGTCACCGGCTCGGTCAGGTAATAACCAAATTGTTTTGAGAAATGTATCATGTCCACAAATTTCAGTTCATAAACCATGTTCACATTAAATCCATGCATAAAGGACACTCGTCTCTATTCAATCAAGCTTTGTCCCTATATCTTGCTGTGCTTTGCTGTCCCATTTGTATGTGCATGTTTAAAATGATATATGCACAATTATGTTAAAAGACTTTTAACACGCAGACATGCATCAATCTTGATGGATCGTACATTGAAAAAAAGTCGTACCTCACCTCATCTAGTTTTTTTTTTTTTTAATGCTCTACAGATTTAAAAACCAGTCCTGGAGGCATGGAAGCTGTGTTCCCCAGTGCATTCTCCTTACCCGAATTATCCAATTGTATTAAAGCCTGTATAGGAGATGAAGGTGGTAAGTATCCTGATGCAAAATTACACATCTCAACCTGTTCCCTTGCGGCAATTGTTGTGCATTTGTGTGTTTGCTGTGTGTTTCGCCTTTCCAGCACATGGGATGGAAATACGATACTTGTGATAAATACTTTGGTCAGCTTTCTTTCTTTTCATTATATTTCTGTTCATTAAAGAGAGCTGAAATATGTGAAATTGTCTTGAAATTGGTGTGTGGCACATCACTTATAGTGTGCACAATACTGTACATGTATGGTGGCAAGATACCGACATGTCATGGCAGTAAATGATAAGCGAAACCCAACATTGTCTTTAACATATTTCATTATCGTTATACTTGTTCTTTTATATTTTATTTAACCTTTACATTTTTACAAAATTGAGCTAAAGTACGAAATGTTTTAAATGTGTTGGCTGAATCCAACCAAATTGTCTAATTTTGATCTAATTTTCTGGTGATCTGTAGGGATCGAGATAGACAAGTTGGACGCAGAGATGGTGAAGCTTTTAGCCTGGCAACGGATACAACAACTTTTCCCCCCCAAAGGTCCCTCCACGTCTCAGCAGAGCGACCCCTCACCCATTCCTGGTCTGCTCTCATTAAAATCCCAGTCTCCATGCCCTGAGGGTAACTAAAACTGTTTTTGTTGGTCCAACACTTGTTTCTATTTGTAATATGTACAGTTTTTCCTAACTGGGTAAAACCTCCTTTCTTTACAGGCAAGAAAAAGGTGCAGACAAGGGCAGTCTTTTACTCTCTAACAGGAAAAGGAGAAGCTGTCAACATGTGTTACAGGACTTTGTACATAGGAACCGGTAAGTTTTCATTCCAGTACATGTGAACCATGTAGGATAACATGTCTTGTTTCTATACTACTACCTGGCATTCGGTTCCTATACCAAATCAATCATTTGCTACTATACTGCAAGTAAACATGGTGGGCATGTTTCAAACTAAAACATCAAACTTTCAAGACTTTTTCAAAAGTTTGAATAACGAGTAAAGCAAAAAATGATATGTAGCTAAACGGAGAGAGAGACTGACATTTTAACATGCATGCACATGCAACATCAATTTGCCGTATCATGGCAGTACAACATGTATGGCGTCAGATTAGTGCCAAAATGCACTCGCGTGATAAAACATGCAGTCGGGCGTATATATTATTTCACACGCGTAGTTATTACCTGCGAGCGCGCAAACTCTCTCTGCGCGCTCGCGCACACTCAGAGCGCTTCTCCCTGAGGGAGGAAATTGAGAGCGAGCGAGTAAATCGGGGACTCGAGAGCATCTCGAGAGAGAAAGCAAGGCTGTCAATCAAATATCGCTCCTCGGAAACGGCCTCACAGGAGAGCCCGCCCCTGCCTGGGTTCCCTCCCCCAAAGTGCCAAAAATATTCCTTGCGAGCGAGCAGAACGTGAGCTGCGAGAGGCTGTCCGATGTGAGAGCAACGAGGAAATGCTCTCGAGTCCCCGATTTACTCGCTTGCTCTCAATTTCCTCCCTCAGGGAGAAGCGCTGAGTGTGCGCGTGCGCGCAGAGAGAGTTTGCGCGCACGCAGGTAATAACTACGCGTGTGAAATAATATATACGCCCGACTGCATGTTTTATCACGCGAGTGCATTTTGGCACTAATCTGACGCCATAAACATGCACTCCAGATAGCGAGAAGCGCTAGCTTGTGGCCAGCTAGAGTGTTTGTAGTGTGGCCTGTTAACCAGCGTGTTTCTGTCGGTACCTAAAAAGTACTGACTTTCGGTACCCAGGTCTAGTAATTTTGCACAACAAGGTGGACTTCTTTTATTTCCTTGTTGCATATCATGTCTTGATTCATTTGGTTTAGAGAAAGTGTTTTCTATAAGAGACCATTTTATATTTTATTGAAAATACCATATCCATGGGTATTAATGAGTCTTCTACTAAACTGTTTTAGGTGCTGACATGGATGTGTGCCTTACAAACTATGGTCATTGCAACTTCATTTCGGGGAAGCATGCCTGTATTTTCTATGATGAGGTGGGTAACCATCTTGTATTGTATTCTTCCATGTATAAATAAATGTTGGATTGTTTTTTTTCTGGGCATGGTGTGAATACAGTGATCTTTGCGTTTTCTTTCAGAATACAAAACACTATGAGCTGCTCAACTATAGTGAGCATGGAACCACAGTGGACAATGTCCTCTACTCCTGTGACTTCTCTGAGAAGGCCTCCCCTTCTCCACCTAGTGGCCTCGTGTCAGATGTGCAAGGCATTATACGTGAGTACATTTTTCCCACATCTCCACACACAAGCTGATAAATCTTCATTTTTTCGTTTAGTACATTTCTTTTGATATCCACTTCTAAACAACATTTTAGTCAAATATATAATCCACATTCATTCAAGCAAGTTATCATAAGCAAATTTGCCACTGTTGACATTTTAAGTTCAAGGCAATTATTTTGTTATCCTATAGTTTCCCATTAGTCTGTTGCTGGACACACTTTTATTTGTGCAGACGATTTTTTCATCGGATGCTCAATACACTTGGTAGCGTCCAACAATCAGCGGTCACTTACTGTGTCCACCACCGTCTACATTTTCATCCACAGGTCGCAGTAAGAAGAGAGAGGAGGAAGATCAGCCCCGTTCTGTGATTGGATCGCTGCCAGCTGGAGGTGTGATGAGCTGCCAGTCCCAGGGAGGCCCAGGACTGGCGTGCAGCTGCAAGGCCAGCAGTTCCAGCCTGATCGGAGGCAGCGGGGCGGGCTGGGAGGGCACGGCGCTCCTTCACCACGGCAGCTACATCAAGTTGGGCTGCCTGCAGTTTGTCTTCAGCATTGCTGAGTTTGCTGTCAAGCGGCCCAAAGAGGAAGAGGTGGTGGTCGCGACTCCGGCCAGCTGCACTGGCAGTGCTGCTGCTGCTGCTGCTGTTGTTGCCCCCCCCCACCCCCAGCATCACCTCTGCCCCCATGCTGCCCCCTAGGAACACTGCCTCCGTCAGCACCGTCTCCACGCAGGGAGACCAAGAGACTCGTATTTCCCTCCAAGTCCCAGTGCTAGGGCCCAGTGGTGTTCTGTAGCCCAGAGAAGATGCCGTTTCTTTTTTTTTTTTTTTTTTTTTTACTTTTGTACCTTCTTTCAAAAGGTAACCAAACAATTAAGTCAAACCACAGCAACGGTGGCAATTATGCGGTTGCTGTTTCTAATTGGTTTGTGTCAATTAAAAACAATTAGAAACAGCAATTGTAATGCCCTGTTTCACCAGGTCAGTGCTGTTCCTGAGGTTTGGTTTTTTTTCGGTTTGTTTGGTAATTTTTAAGAAACAATGAAGGGAAAACTGCACAGACGTTACATACGGTAACAGGGAAATATCTTTTTTATTTTCTTCCATTTTAACGGTTTGTATTTCTGCATGAACGTAAAATATTGACAATCTCTTCTGTTTTTGAAGGACTGACTGTAACCATTCATTTAAGACCATTGGGACACATGAGCTTTATTATATACCAGCGCTCATTATTATTGTTTTTGCCAGTATAGTGGTTAACTTTGTAACATTACCTTAGTTGTCAGTCAGATAATTTAGCACAGAACATTGTTTGTGTAGTATTGAAGTCACAGTTTCTTTTGCTCCGTTTGCACCACAGGTAGCTATATATGTATGAAATCATACATGCTTCTGAGCTATATGTATATATTATGTAAATATATACAATTCGGTGTCTCTCAGTTTGAGAAACATTGGATTTAATGTAGATAAACTTTTTTTTTTTTAACTGTACAGACCCTCATTGAATTTGTAATACCTGGTTGAGTAACAGAAGTTTGTGATAGTCTTAGTCAGATTCTTTCCCGTCTCTAGTCACGTGTAAATAGCGTATTGTTTTAGCACTCATTTTAACATCCAGTGCTGCTTTGTATATAGGCACTCCTTGTCCGTATCTGCTTGTCTATTGAAACATGTAAATATCAAAAGATTTTTTAAGAACAATTATTAATGCTCTTTGTGTCCAATGGTTTTTCATTGATTCGTATTCCAGGCTCTTGCATTACCTAGAAACCTTGGGAACCAATCTGCTGAGCTAACAACTCAATTTACCACACAGATATGCTTTTGATTTAATGTGTGAACGGTGACCCCTGTCCTACCCTGCCAGTTTTGCATAAGCAGTCGAAATGCAGGTGAAAGTAGGCCAATCTGTTTAATTAGACTATAAAGCACTTCATACCTACACATAACATGGTGGGCAGAACTATTATTCGTTTTATTTTGTTTAGCTTTCAGGTTGAGGGTTATATGAAAGTTTAATCTGAATGCCAGTCTCCTCTGGGTGCAATTCACGAAGATGGTACTAGTGGTGCAATGCCTGCAGTGGTTTGTACAAACTTTGTGCCTCTGAGAAACATGAATGTTGTGCACTTTAGACATCCTAGCGACAAGACAACAAACGACACATGATACTATGAATGGCCAGACTGTGCAAGGCCAGTTGCACGTGGTTAAGTGTATTACACTGCACACATTCACTTAACAAGGTCACATAATTACATCCCAGCAGCATCAGTGTTTGTGCTGGGCCTGGAGGACCAGGTTTATCCCGTTTACTGGCTCCCAGGGGGGCGTGGCACCACAGGTATTATTAGCTTATTACCTGCGCTGCGACGCAGTCCTCGTTCAACGCGGTGGGGATTTTAAAGACAGCATGGCAGACCTGATGTCCTACTTTATGTTGGTGGTCGGATGCACTATAGGCATCGGATATATGTTGCGCAACTTACTCGTCAGAGGAAAGCGATGCAAAAGCAAGGCTAAACTGCATGGGAAAACTGTGATCGTGACCGGTAAGACGAGTTTTTATGAACATGGGTCGCCCTACTTTCTGTCTATTCCGTGAGGAAACTATGGACGATAAACGTCTTAATGACGACATGATTGTAACTCAGTGTTGGGTAGTAACGCGTTATTAGTAACGCCGTTACTTTTTTCAGTAACGCGTTACGTAACGCGTTGTTTTTTTTTTAATTCAGTAACTCCGTTCCCGTTACCAAACGCAGCGTTACTCCGTTCCTTTTGGTGAGGTTTTACAACGGCACACAGTTCCCGATCAATAAAGTTTAATTGAATTGAAAAACAAAGCACCTCTAGCGTCACACACGCAATCAAACACGCGCCATGAAGAGGACTGGACAGGTCAGGGCACGGCATGAGTTTCTACTCGTGGAAATACTCACACTATATTCAATTCGAGAGCAAAGCGAAAAAACCGGCCAAAAAACCGGACAGTCCGGCTTTAGGTTTTTCAATGTCCTGTCCGGCGTCCGCCGCAGCATCAAGCCGGACGCGTATTTGTCCTCCTTTTTGAGACCCACCCGCCGGTCATAGGTCCGTGGTGTGTTACGATCGCGCCCGCACCCCGCCTGTCGTAGGTCCGCGGTGTGTTACTATTGCACGCCCCCCCGCCCCCCCTTTGGTGCAATACTTTGGTGTTTGTGTCAAGGTTTGTGTTGGTGCACAACGGATCATATTGCTTGGATGATTAGATTCAGTGATGTGGATGCAAATTAATTGAAACGGTTGTTTTAATCAACAGTTTGTATTATTCAGTACAGAACTGAAATGACGGTGAGAGGGGAACTCAATCAATCAACCTTTATTTAATGGGAGCATTGGAAGAACGTTTTACAGTAACTAAAAAGTTACTTTCTCAGTAACGCATTACTTTTTGGTTTAAGTAACTGAGTTACTAACTGAGTTACTTATTTACAAAGTAACTAGTAACTGTAACTAGTTACTATTTTTCAGTAACTAGCACAACACTGATTGTAACACATTATTACTCATTGACTTGTTATTTCCTTATTTCCATATGACTGCAGGTAGCAACACGGGAATTGGGAAGACGACGGCCATATGTTTGGCTAGAAGAGGGGCCAGGGTCATCCTAGCCTGTCGTAATAAACTGAGAGGAGAAGTCGCTGTGGCTGAAGTCAAGGAGGTAACGCCACGGCGCCACCGAGCGCTTCCGTTCATTCATTCATTCATTTGCAATGTCGTCTTATCGCTCCAACACTGTTGTGTTAACACGTGTGGTGTTAGGAGAGCAGGAGCAGCGAGGTGGTGTTCATGCAGCTGGACCTGGGGAGCCTCAGGTCCGTCCGCAGCTTCGCCGAGAACTTCCTCACAGCTGAGCCCAGGTTGGACCTTCTCATCAACAATGCTGGTTAGTTCACATCCAGTGCCTGTAGTCGTAACTTTGTTTTGGTTTGATGTAAACATGGACAGGCCCATGCGGATGTCATGGTTCAACATGAAGTCTCCCGATTGCAGTTTATAAACTTAATTATCTTCCAAAGTATCTGCAAAAATATGTTCAGTTATTACTAGAAAGGATACAAGTACCTGTAATATTACTTTGCATCCCTTTTGTAAAGTGCTTTAAGTTTCTAGAAATTACTTGTTAAGCCCAACCTTATTGTTATTTTAACTATAATATTACTACTTAACACAGTCCAACACATACTCTCAATTTTCATGCATACGCACATGCATACATGTACACAGCTCCCCCTTTGAGTTGAGACTTCATGAGACGGGGATGGGGAAGTGCTGATTCAGAAGAAATACAGACATGCATTTGACCTTATTCTCCATTTGTTCCTCAGGGCTCCTTCGGCATGGTAGGACGGAAGATGGCTTGGGAATGATGTTCGGGGTCAACCACATCGGTCACTTCCTCTTGACCAACCTACTGCTGGAGCGGCTGAACGCGTGCGGCCCAAGCAGGGTGGTCACCGTGGCGTCCGTTGGACATAACCTTGGAAAGATCGATTTCAATTGTCTGAACACTCACAAAGCTTTGGGCACAGGGACCTCGCCTTTGAACGCTGTGCAGATGTACAATGCCAGTAAACTGTGTAATGTTCTCTTTACCCATGAGCTGGCAAAGAGACTTCAGGGCACCAAAGTCACCTGCTACAGTCTCCATCCTGGTGAGTTCATAGAATCATGCAGCAATCGGACCAACTGAACACTGCACTCCAGAAAGCTAATATGGAAACTAGAGGGTTAAAGTTTACGAGCACATTATTTTGTTTGTTCGCTAATTGAGTCATTCTTTCATTCATTCAGGAGCCATCAATTCAGACATTGGCCGCAACTGGAGCAAGGTGTTTAAAGCTGTCAAGCCCTTCACTGCCTTCTTCTTCAAGAACACCGAAGAGGGGGCCCAAACCACACTGCACTGTGCTCTCCAGGAAGGCATCGAAGGCCTCAGTGGCAAATATTTCTCCAACTGCACGGTGAAGGACGTCTATCCTAAAGCTAAGGATGATGTTGCAGCCAAGAAAACTGTGGGAGCTCAGTGAGAGACTTAGCGGACTAGTCTAAGTCGGCATGACTCGACCAAATGTAGTTACCTCTGAACAAATTAGGTTAATTTATGTAATTGTAATTATGTAAAAATGTGCTCATTTACAAAGATATAATTGCAATACAGTTTACTTTTTCCGGTGATAGATGTGTTTTTATGTACTGCTCGTTGTGAAGCCATCACATCCACAAAGAGTAGCCTACTGGGGTAGGGAGCTGTTGAAATGTAAAACATCTTGTTTGTTCCCTGTATTGTTTTTCCATGCTGAAATGACAAGTGCTAAATAAACAATCTTGTATACCTACCAACAACCTTTTGTTTGTTAAGTATTTATAGTAGGTCTCCTAAGCCTGCATGAGCAAAACTATATAATGCCGTTGGTTGGTTAATTAAATAATAGTTAGTTTCCTTAGGGAATTCACTGGCTTGGTTTTGAAAGGATTTTTTGTTGACAGCCAGCTACGTACGTATGACCACATCTGCATTGCAAAACGCGATTTAAAAAAAATGCAATTGTGGCCAACATGTGTTTTGAGCTATGGATGAAGCCGTGTTCTAGGGCGAGAACACGATAACTTACCTAATTAGTATGCAAGAATTCGCTCCCTGATTGGTTCGATCCTTGAAGCATGCTATTTCCGTTTCCTACAGTCATAGCGTAGCCGGGACATTTCCTAACCCTAACCATAGGGTCCCTAACCCTAACCTAACCATAACCATAACCCTAACCCTAACCCTAACCATAACCCTAACCCTAACCATAACCCTAACCATAACCCTAACCATAACCCTAATCATTAAAACGCAACCTGAATCATTAAAACGTTAACAAACATTTAAAAAAAGCCATCACAAACAATTTCCCGCTCTCAAGAAGGCATTGAGACCGGCGACGAAACGCGCAGGCGCATCATGAGAACCAATGAAGAAGCCCGATTCTTAACATGTTCTGGGTACCGTGTTCTCGTGTATCTGAAATACCTCTGTGTTTTGTGTGTTACAAACTCGGAAATATGTCGGGAAAAGACACACCGGCGTTGCGTCATTGTGGCACTGCCCTGTAAACCGGAAAACCGAGGGGCGGAACCAACGTCTTGTTGACTAGCTGGAGAAACTCAACCCGGAAGCTTATTCGTACGGAACCAAAACGTCTTTATGCATCCATTTGTTTAAACCGCTCTAAAACCTTTTTTTATTATAGCGCCATGGTTTGAACATACACTTTTGTACATTGCAACTATGTCTGTTTTGTTAACTGTTGTCGCGGGAGCACTCACTTTATATCTTCTAGTTATCTATAATGTCCTCAGAGGAGGGAGATGCACACACTCTGTAAACTTGAAGGGGAAGACTGCAATAGTGACTGGTTACGTTATCAAACAATACATTTATCCAATATCTACATCTATTAGTTTATTTATTTAACTTGCTGTACTCGGATGCAGTGTTCAATGTGCGTTTGTGCTTCCTTGTGTAGGAAGTAATACTGGTATTGGAAAAGCCACAGCGTTGGATTTAGCCAGGAGGGGCGCCAGAGTCGTCCTCGCCTGCCGCAACAAGGAGAAAGCCGAGGCTGCTGCTTATGACATCCGAAGAGTAAGACACAATCCTCTCCATATTGGTATTATCATTCACTGTCTGGCTGTCATCATGACCCCAGCACAGAAAGGCTGTGGATCCATCATGTATGTACTTTAGAAAAGTATTTTAGGTGCTGGCTGTTGAAGTGAGGTGAAGCCCAAATAATGGTGGTGCCTGTCACCCATGAATGTATTGAAGCGTCATACATTCACCTGAGACATTTTTTTTGTTGTTGCCGTTTTTGAATGAAGGAGATTATGATCTCAGAATACATTTTCATGAAAAACAAATTCTGCTGTTTTTCTGAATTAACGAGATACCTCATACTCCTGCGAGAAGCTCTCACCTGCATGGAGTACGGTGGCTGCTGCTAGTCATCCCATCAATCACAATGATGTGAGTAACATGTCACTAATACCTTGGACACCTTACCTGTGTTGACCCCCTTGAAACCGTATAGCGCCGTCGGAGGGTGAGAGATTCTCGCGGGATTTTGAGGTATTTCGTTAATTCCGAAAAACAGCAGAAATTATTTTTTCCATGAAAACTTTTCTCAGAATTCAGATATAATAATCTTGCTAATTAAGAACAAGCCGGTGAACATTTTATGGTTTTGGTGAAAAGACGTTCATAAATGGGCAAAAAATGAATATTTTGCAAATGTCTTTTCGCAACTGGTTATTTAACGGAGCACTGAGCATTTAGACCTCATTCACCCCAATAAGAAACACCCTCATTTTCCTAACATCAATCGATCAATTCAAGGTGCTTTGACTTGAAATGGTCGGGCGTTGTTCTCCAGCACGACAAGTTTAAAGGTGCAGTGTGTAGGATGTGGCATCTAGCGGTGAGGTTGCAGATTACAACCAATTGAATACCCCCCCCCCACCACTCCCTTTCCAACGACGCAGGAGAAGCTACGGTGGCCTGTACTGGCCAGTAAGGTGCCAGTAGGTACTAGGGGTGCAATAAACAGTTCTCAAATACATGGTCCAAATCTCAATGTTTTTTTGTTTAAAGGCCTTTATACACCGGGGGCGTGACAAATAAACAACATGAAAATGCAAAATACTCGCCTGCGAATATTTTGCATCAAAACTATGCATACCGGCAGCGATGCGAATTTGCGACAGTTGCGGCAATTGATCAATAAAAGATTCGAAAAGATTCGCACCAGCTCATCCTTCAGAAAAAATGATGGATTCAACATCATCCAGTGATGATGATGTTGTCCTAGCCCTCCTCAATCGACAAAAGAAGAGGACATTTTGGGTACATCCCATTTTAAAAGGTAGATAGAGAAGGAGAATTCCACTGCCTCATACAGGAGCTGAAGCTCTACCACGGCTGGTTCCGGACATATTTTAGGATGTTGGTGGGACAGTTTAAGGGGATGATAGCGCCACATCTGAGGAGGCAGAGGACCAACTACCAGTATCCTATTGACCCAGAGCAGCGCCTGGCAGTCTGTCTTAGGTCAGTTGTCAATTAGTTCAAAAAATCATAACCTACTGGCACAAATGTGGATCAAATTGTTTTTTAGATTTTGTTTAAAGACCAGTGGTGTATAGAACTTGAGTAAGTGTACTTTGTTACTGTACTTAAGTATCTTTTGGGCAACTTTGTACTTTAACTGAGTATAAATACTAGCAACTTTCACTTTCTACTCTGCACTGGGGATTCTTTCATAACCATCGCCTCCAGTTTCCGTCTTGGTGTGTCAACCATGGCTGATTTGGTGAAAGACACCTGTGATGTCATCTGGGCACAAATGAGGGAAACCCACATGCCAGTCCCAACTGAGGAGCTCTGAAGGAACACCGCCAGGAGGTTCCATGAAAAATGGAATTTCCCAAATTGTATCGGTGCACTTGATGGGAAGCATGTTGTAATTCAGGCATCAGCTAATTCTGGCTCCTGTTTTTATAATTATAAGGGCACTTTCTCTGTGGTCCTCCTTGCTCTGGTGGATGCGGACTACCGGTTTCTGGCTGTCGACGTGGGAGGTTCTGGCAGCAACAGTGATGGAGGCATCTTTGCCAACTCCTCTCTGGGACAGGGCCTTCAAGCTGGTACCTTGAATGTACCAGCACCGTGCCCACTCCCCTCAGCACCCGAGTTGGGACCGGTGCCATTTGTGATAGTGTCGGATGAGGCTTTCCCAATGAAAACCTTTCTCCTCCGTCTCTATCCTGGGAAAAGCCTGTATTCAACTACCGCCTCTCCAGAGCCCGACGTATTGCTGAGAATGTTTTTGGCATTCTCAGCCAGTGCTGGAGAGTGTATCAATGCCGGCTGCAAGTCTCTGCTGACACAGCTGACAGCATCATCAAAGCCACCTGCATCCTGACAAACTACCTCTGTGGTGCAGATAGGAATCACAGCGCTGATGTTGAGGATGAAGGTGCTGATGATGTGGACGGCAGCGCACTGGGGTGCCATTAGGTGTCTTCGAGGGAACAGAGCATCAGCTGAGGCACTGAGGGTGCGGGATACGTTCCGCCAGTATTTCACCTCACCTGCTGGCCAAGTCCCATGGCAATATGACCATGTGCGCCCTGGTCTCCCTTAACTGCTCCACTGTGCAGACTTTTCCTTCAATCCTTTGAAGTTATTGAACTGAACTTGTAAATATTAATTTAGCTGTCGCACATTAGTTTACGGTACACTACTAATAATACAGCATAATTTAGTTGTATGGTGTCTAATTAGGGTATAACTGTCTTTGTTTACTGTCAATAAAGTACATATTTTTTATCTAATTTGATACAAAGTATGGCTTATTACGTCTCATTAGTGTACCGAAAACTAAAGTGCAACAAATTTAGCTATAGTCTTTAATGTTTAAGTTGTACATGTATATCATTTGTAATAAATTCATTGTTTAATTATTGAAGATTAAATTAAACTCTTACACGACGCGAACACAGAACAGAACATTGACGAACACAGAGCTCGCGTGAACTCGTAGGGCTTGTAGGGCGAGCTCTGTGTTCGTCAATCGACTTATCAGCCTAAAAAAAAACATGGCGTCGACGGGTGAACTACTGAAGGTATTGTGTGTATAAAATATGCTTTTTAATAAACTATCTGTACACTTACGAAGTTGTCAATGCCTCGTTTTATATGTTAAGACCCTCATTATACTACCAAAGAAGTGTCAGGCTATCTCTAGCCTTGTAAGTGCTTTAAAAAAGCGATTTATTTTTTACCAGGTCAGATGCCCTTAGCACTCAAACGTATAGCAGTTTGGTAGAATCGGCTAAAAACAGCGAACTTAGCTTCGCGTCGTATCAGCTTTTTTTTTGCTCTCCATGGAACGTTCGAACTCGTTATCATACTAAACATCTCAGAACCAGTTTACACCGGAGTTCTTCTTTAATCACCATGGTAACATTGGAACTTGTTCTCATACTAAACATCCCAGAACCAGTTTACACCGGAGTTCTTCTTTAATCACCATGGTAACGTTGGAACTCGTTCTCATACTAAACATCCTAGAACCAGTTTACACCGGAGTTCTCTTTTAATCACCATGGTAACGTTGGAACTCGTTCTCATACTAAACATCCCAGAACCAGTTTACACCGGAGTTCTCCTTTAAGTTTGCGATAGTTTCACCAATGTCCACATATGGAAAGTCACCTGTATACAACATGTGTGTTACATTCACACTGGAGCTCCACTGGCCATGCAGTTGTTTACCTGCTTTTTACTGTTGTAGAGCTAGCGGGTTACACTTCTAAACAGCCATTTTAATGTTATATCCATTTGGTACATTTTGTAATGTGAGATGTATTGGTTTAATTGAACTTTAGTTAGGTTATTGTTTGGTGCAGGGTCATTTGTAATTTGCATATTATGTAGAAATATTGACCAAATGATGGCTCCATAGTGCTGCTGCCCGACCGTCTCCTGGGCAGGTAGACACGGCTAGACACACGGGACTCATACTGGTGATCATGACTTTAGTCCACCACATCACATCGCTAATTCAGAGCGTGAATATCTGTTGAATATCCAAATCTTTAACTTAAAAAAAGATGAAGTGCTATTGAGATTATTTTAATACACCACCACAGTAGCGCTATGCTGCTATAAATGTAATTTTCAGTTTTGATGTGAATGGACCCCCCCCCCCCCCCCCCCCCCCCCCCCCCCGCACAACGTAATCACCCCCTAGGGTGTATGGGAAACATAGTTAACAAAGCTACTCACAGTAACGTGAATGTAAACATGTAAGAACATGGGCGAGATCGCCGTAAATTATATTTAAAGGTAGACAACTTTTCCCACCCTAGCGTTTCAAAATGGTATTTTTTATTTTTGTGCCGCTGTCGCAAAGACAAACCGGATCACTTTCCGTTTCCTTAAAGCCTAGCAACCACAAACAACACAAGACGTGCATTAGTTTGGAAATCTCCACAAAATATAAAAATCAACACTTTGGAAATAAGAAAGAAAGAAGCATGTTCACTGAAGAGGTAAAGTTAAATTGGCATAATTTTATTTGGGAACAGGCAAAAGCTATTGTAATGATGTGCATTGCAAAGTAATACCATAGTTTGAGTATACTGTGCAATACACATTTACTTCATATTGATACGTTAAAGCAAAAAGTTGTCTACGGGACCATTAACATTACGCTTAACTTCCACTGGATCCGACGCGCGAGCGCTCCGTCCTCCGCACGGCTTCAGGTCCCACCGGGAGCGTTTCAGCAGCGGAGCGCTGCGAAGCGGCTGGATTCGCGAGATCACGCGAGAACCGCAAGACTACGCGAGAATCACGAGATCACGCGATAATTTGTGGATGTAAAAAGAGAACAACAAACAAATAAAAGGTTGCGTTGTCTGTCAGAAGTTGACTTGTTGATTTGGTCATTTTCCCTAGATTTTTGTGCTTCTACCATGAGTTAGTAGGCAATATAGTAAATGTTCGTCTTCGATCTGCTCTGTTGGGCTTGATGCGTGCTGGACGAGGCTTCAACAATAGACCTGGCGCGTATCTGGAGCGACAGCTGCTTCTGAACTGCGCCGCGTGTGGGCCCGACTGTACGCTACGAATCCGGAAGAATACGGTTCTCTGAATTCAACTTTGTGCAAATGTAGAAAGGAGCCAGCCTGCATCGCAAGCCATCCCAGCATGCTCAGCGCAGTGAATTGCTCGCGTCCCATAGAAAGTGAACGGAAGCGGAATTGGCCGCCTGGGCGTCACGCTCATTGACTAGAGTGGCCGCCATCAGCTCTGTTATGCTCCCTGGATCTGACGCTAGGCCTGCGTGCGAGTGGTCACCACGATAGCAAAGTAATTTGGTAACTGACAGAACACATTGTTGAAATATTTTCACATTTACATGCTGAAAAACAAAACATAATTTCTTCAATGTATGTCAGAGTTATCGGTAATTAGGGCTGGGTGATATGGCCAAAATCTTCTATCCCGATATAGGTAATTTAATATCTCGATGTCGATATATATCACGATATACCATGTTTTCTAACCATCTAACCATATTTTCTCATTTTGTTTAATCACTTCACTATAATGCAGCCTTTAAAACTAGTAAAAAACACAAAATCTAAGTTGATATCTAGTCTCATATCACAATATCGATATATTGCCCAGCCCTATGGTTAATACAAAGTTCAATGATAGCCATGTTTGTCTTTTTATTGTTATAGTGTTATAAGCCTCTATATGCTATAGGAGAGCGGGAACAATGAAGTGGTGTTCATGCAGTTGGATCTGGGGAGCTTGAAGTCTGTTCGTGCCTTTGCCGAAACCTTTCTGAAGACTGAGCCCAGATTGGACCTTCTGATCAACAATGCAGGTTTTTACAACAAACATCTAGTTCATGTATACACCTGAAACGCCCTAAATACCTTTCAATATTGACAAGCTGAAGGGCTGAATGTGCTCTTTCAAATGTGTCCTCGTATCAGCCGGAAAGTGCAGTACGTTGTTGGCTGTCATCTTGACCAGTGGTTGCTAAATTAATTATGAGTATTAATTAGTGTCTTTCCCATTGCTATTCTGTTGGTCCTAAATTGACCAAAGCAAGTGAATAAATGTAGCCTTGTGAGACCATCTAGATCTTCACATTTGTGTTTAAGTCTAGCCTTTGCTAGGCAACAATTGATTCCCACATATGTGCGCGGCCTGAAGTTGTTCAAAACCCTCTAGCCAATCAGATTAAATTACACTCTTGCACTTTTTCTCTTGCCTAATCTGTTTGGAAGCAAAGCATAAACATATTCTCCTCTGAGAAAAGCCTTTCGTGCACATTTCTGATCATCTTCGGATTTCGGATAAAACTGTATTGGTTGCTCTGTTGATTGCTACACTTTCCTCAGGTGCCGCCATTATTTTTTAAATTCCGCAGACGCCTTGTCCGTCATGAACTGAAACTCCCTCCCACTAGCGCTGATTGGTCCATTTTTTAAATGATTTCAGCGGGTTTGAGTGTTTAGCCGGCAGAATCGGTACACGGCAGTCATTTTGCCAGATTATATTGGTAACGGATGTTTTAGTGAAGCCGGGAGAGACGGTTATGATGGTTTGATGACCAGTATTTTCCTTTAACATATATTAGCAATAAACAAAAGTTGCTAATATGAAGACTAGAATATGAATATGAGAAAAAGTGTGTTAATCAGCCAAGATTCAACTATACATGTGACGGAGGAGCTATCGTCTTACAACATACAACTTTTACTTTCTAGGTGTGATGGGTTCCGGTCACACGGAGGACGGCTTTGGCGTGGCGTTCGGGGTGAACCACCTGGGGCATTTCCTTCTCACAACCCTTCTGCTGGAGCGATTGCAGCAGTGCGCCCCAAGCCGTGTGGTCACTGTGTCGGCGCTGCTCCACCGTTTGGGTGCTGTTGATTGTCCACTGCTGCGGTCTGAGAAGGACCTGGTGTGGAGCCAGTCTGCGTGGCTGTACGCCATCAGGTCATACTGCAACAGCAAGCTGTGTAACGTGCTCTTCACTCGGGAGCTGGCGAACAGACTGGAGGGGACCGGCGTTACCTGCTATAGCCTTCACCCAGGTCAGTTTCACCAGTGTAGTTTGGAGGGGAAAAAAACAATGTAAATACGCAAAAGAAACATGGCTTTTCGAAGGAGGATTTATTGTTTTCTGGGAGCAAATTAAGGTGAAACTAAATGTTTTTGCATACCAAATTTTTTTTTAGGAATAATTAATTTAAAGCATGAATGTATCACCGTTGCAAATAAAATCAATATCTTTATTTAGAGTTTCTCTGTTGTGTTTCCTTTAAACAGGGGTCGTATATACAGAGATATGTCGCAACATGCATGCCTGGCAACGGATCTTTCTAATGCCTGTGGCTAAGCTCTTCTTCCTGGACTCTGAAGCAGGAAGCCAGACCACCTTGTACTGTGCTCTGCAGATGGGAATCGAACCCCTCAGCGGACGCTACTTCTCCTCTTGCAGGCCGCAGCAAGTGGGCGCAAAAGGTCGCGATGATGGCCTGGCCAGTAAACTGTGGGAATTAAGTGAGAGATTGACTAGCTCAGTGACTAGCTAGTCAGGTCCATTCAGTCTGAATTATTTCAGAGTAACTAACTATGGATGAAAACTTGCATTTAAACTGCAATTGAAAGATTTTCAAAAGATATTGTGCACTTTGATCCACAATAAGTTGTTTATGGTTTTTATATAGGATGGATTTGTGTGTGTGTGTGTATATATATATATATATATATATATATATATATATATATATATATATATATATATATATATATATATATACTGTATATATATATATATATATATGCGCGTAACTCTTAACTTATGTATATTTAACTCTCAACATGGGTTTGAAATCTTCAGTGATGTGGGTTACAAAGTAGTGCTATGGATTGATCCTGGTCCAAATCTCGATTTAAATGCACAAAGTTTTACAAATGTACAATAAGATGTGAAGATGGACTCCAATTGCACTTTGTAGGTTAAACACACGCTATTGTTAATTGTAATTGTGTATATTAATTATTACTACTGGCAGTTTTAGGTTACCAGGTAAAACGTTCTGGCTACACCCCCCCCCCCCCAATCTGATTTTAGTGAGTGTAGACAGCAATATAGCCCTGCAACTAAATTACAAAAAGTGTCCACTAGAAGTGTGCCAGAAGGTATTTTTTTACATTTTGATAGTGGGTGGGGAGGACTAGTCAAACAGGGTGTTTACCTTTCCCTTTGTCAAAGTCATGCTCAAATGTGAAGCTCTACCAGTGGACCTAATGGCAGAAAAACATGTCTTCAACTCTCTGAAATGCACCTTTCCTATTAATAAACATGTATTGTGCATAAATTAACATATGTGACTATAATGGTGCACCTCATCTGTTAACTGTATAAAGAAATAACCCAAATACATTGACTGGCTAATGGTAACCCACCATCACATCAAAGAAATGAAAACAAATAAAGGATAAAGGATTAGCTTTTTCAAATCTCGTGTAATGTTCAATATTGTTGTTATAATGGTGGGCACAATGCCAATCTAATTTGTAATAAAACTATAAGCTTTACATCTTTGTTTTGTTATTCTCTTGATCATTACAAGGTATGAGGTGACTCATTTATAAACTCTTCTGAATAATAGTCGCTTACTTGAAAGGAAGAAAACATGAAAATGAACATAACACGTAAGGATTCCTCTTGGACTATGGTGTTGTACACACCAATTATCACCCATTGCACCTATTGCCCTCGTGTAATCATGAAAGAAGCAAACACTGAAAAAAACAACTGCTATTAAAAGTCACATTAATCTACCATTTATGTACCTTGTTTTTATAGACAATGTCCATATAGAGAATGAGAAGTAATATAATAAGGGGTGGTTGACGTGACATGGCCTTTTTGTGGTCCACAGTGTCAACTACATATAAACACTGATTCAATAAGTCAAGAAACAGTCTTGTAGGCTATTGTTAAGAAGATGCTGCGTTATGTGAACACAAATCAATTAGTCAATCACGTTTTCACAATTTAAACTATGAAAACTTAGCCTAGAACTCTAGACACCCCCTAGCGGCAGCAAATTTATTTGGCAGCTAGGTAGGTCTAGCACTAGCCTGGTCACCAGCCTCTCGTACTACATTTCATTTGTACAGAGAGTCTGGCCACTCACCATTGACAATTGTTAACTAACTGAAGGCGGGTGCTCTGTTGAAGTTTAAAACTATTGGCTCTGCCCAGTGCCACTCCGAATCTGCCATAACCAATCGCTAACGTTTGGTCGTGACGTATTTCATGCGCCAGAAACCACGTTGCGCGCAGTATACAAACGGCAGATGCAGTGAGCATTAGCATTAGCCTCCGCCCGCCTGCGAATTTTTTTTTTGCAGGGTGGTAGCGGGAAGCACCGCCCCACCCTGCTCCTGATTGGTTGAGCTGTGCTCTCGACTCTATCCTGATTGGTTCTACTGCGCCCAGCAAGCTAGAACATTGTTTAATCTCAACGACCGCTCAGTTTACAAGTGTTGAAGATATAGTTATGGTTATGGTTATGGTTAGGGTTATGGTTAGGGTTAGGGTTATGGTTAGGGTTATGGTTAGGGTTTGGGTTATGGTTAGGGTTAGGGTTAGGGTTAGCAGGCGCAGTAAACAATGTTAGAGTCGAGAGCACAGCTCAACCAATCAGGAGCAGGGTGGGGCGGTGCTTCCCGCTACCACCCTGCAAAAAAAAAATTCGCCGCCCGCCTCCGTACTTACGCTCAATAACTGAAATTCGCGCACGACCTCTACTTCACTGTTCTCAGGCCGCGCCTCCTGTTCGCTGATTGGACCGGTAAAACTTTACCGGGAGAAAACCCGCGAATATGCCGAATACCCAGACCTAGTACTGAAGTGAAATGAAAATTGAGCGGAAGTACGTCGGAGGGCGGAGCCAGGCTAGTCTAGCACGGCTCCGTCGGCTTTTTGGTGCTGGAAACACCAAGTATGTCTGACCAATCACAGCGTGAGGGGCGGAGTCGAAAGCCGGGCTACCATGACGACAGAGTTGCGACGGTTCCGTGTTAGAGGTAAACAATGGCTGCTGCTGCTGGCGAACAGCTGTCTTTCCACTCGGCTTTGGCCGCCACTCTTCAAGACTTGAAGTTAACATTTTATTTGAGAAAAGAACAAAGAACGGCACTTAAGTCTTTCCTTGAAAATAAATATGTATTCGGAGTTTTGATTAATTACGTCACCTTCTTCGTTGCTCTGATTGGTTGTAGCGCTATCCTATTGCGTGCAGAGGGAACTTGAAAGACAACCGTTTATCCCGCCCACACTGCCAATGGAGCTGAGCCAGACCTTACATCTTTCTGATGTGGGTCTGGCTTGCCAGGCTAATGAAAACTAGGAATAAATATGAATAAAAATATGAAAAATAAGTGCAACTCTCCTGCACAGTATATTATGATAACACAGATGTCTACTTGTGAGTCTATTTTCAAAGTCCAGGCATACAATTAGTTATGATCAGATAGATTTTGTCCCAAAAATATATCATACGGTGTGACACTATATTGTGATATTTAAATAGTAATTTCTTCGGACATCCTTAAAGAGGAATGGTCCTTGGCTCCACCAGGAAGTACAAGGGCCATCGCAGAATGTCTCAACCATAGGTCAAAACGGGGTTACAAGGGAGATTTCTCTTGGCATTTTGAGATCAATCTAATCTTTTTGACACTACCAACTTCCCCCTCCCAACTTTTTACATACAAATGGCAAATATAAAATAATTATCATACTGCAATCGACCAAGCTGCTTCCTCATGAGCAGTAGACTATTCTCTATAGATGGGGATTCTAACTTTTGCCTCATGAGCAGTATTCCCTATACATGGGGATTCAAAATTACATGGAGGGTGACTTTGCCATATTGAAGGAAAACCATATGAAGGAGAGATCATGGGGGTTGAGGTAGAGGAGAAAGAGCTGGCGGTGAATGACATCCATCCATCCATCCATTTTCTTGCCACTTATCCGGGTCCGGGTCGAGGAGGCAGCAGGCATAACAGGGCGGACCAGACATCCTTTTCCCGGGCAACTTCCTCCAGCGATTCCTGAGGAATTCAGAGGGCCATTCCAAAGCCAGCTGGGAGATATAATCCCTCCAGCGGCTCCTGGGTCCCAGTTGGCCGTGCCTGATACACCTCCCAAGGGAGGCGGCCAGGGGGCATCCTTACCAGGTACCCCATCTACCTCAACTGACTCCTCTCGATCCGGAGGAGCAGCGGTTCTACACCGAGGTCCTCCTGGATCGCTGAGCTCTTCACCCTAAGGCTGAGCCCAGCCACCCTGCGGAGGAACCTCATTTCAGCCGTCTATATCCGGGACTATATTCTTTCTGTCATGACCTGGAGTTCATGACCATAGGTGAGGGTTGTAATGTAGATTCACTGTTAAATTGAGAGCTTTGCCTCATGGCTCAGCTCCCTCTTCACCACGACGGTCCGGTACAGTGCCTGCATTACTGCCAACGCTGCACCCATCTGTCTGTCAATGTCACGCTCCCTCTTACCCTCACTCTCATGCTCCGTCTTACCATGGTACTCCCCCGGGAAAAGATTGCCTATCCCCTCTGCGTGGGGAGAGAGCAGCTGGCCCAAGTGGAAGAATTTAAGTATCTTGGGGTCTTATTCATGACATGCAGCAACTTGCAAATAATACAATCAGATATATTATATCATTACCTATATCATTATATATCACTACCATTCAAGTAGTTTGTGAAATATCACAGCACATGCTACATTTCTGTACTTTTTTCTACTTATTTTAATGTTCAGATGCATTTAATGTGGATGTTTGGTGTAGTTCATCCTATGGTGTGACACTATCATTTGGTGTGACATTCAAGATTGTTACCATAAAAAGTTTGTTTTTGTGATAAATCATTCAAATCTTAATGGGACATCAGTGTTTCCCCTAGAAATTTTTCCAGCAGTGGTGCTGTTGCGTAACGGAGGCAAGCCGCACGCGGCGGCGCGCAGGGGTCTGGGGGCATTCACCTCCGGAAGATTTTTTTTTTTAATAACCCCTTAAACCATAACTTCTGGCAAGTTTTGTGGATAGAAATTGACATTTTGAGACAAATATGATATACCATCAACAGATTTAATATTGGAGCACGTACCTTGAACTGGTCAGAAACAGAAATCTTGATTTTATAATTTTAGACAGGATTACTCATGTTTTTCTTTTGTGTTAATTTTAAGCTTTTATTTACATTATTTGTAGAAATTGATTGGGGCAAAAAATATTGAAAATGTTGTCTTAAAGGGGAAATGAACCCAAAAACAACACTATGCTCCAACACTATATTTCATCACATGAATAAAGTTGATTGTGCTGCCATCAAATGTACTAACTCCATATAAAAAAGAAAAGAATTTAACGGCTACAGTAACGGTGATTTGACGCGTCATCAAATCACCGGAAGAAAAATGCAGGACTACAAGTTATGAACGTTCTGAATGTGAATCTTCACACACACACACACACACAGGCAGTGGCGGTTCTAGACCAAAATCACCAGGGGGGCCGAGGTGGGGCCAGTGTGTTTTTAAGGGGGGCACATTTATAACCATATACTTTATTTATAACCATATAAAATGGATTCATCTGTAGTACTGATTTCCACTAGCATCTTGCATAGAAAGAAAGTTAGAGAAAGTTAGACCGTAAATTTCACTGTCACGAATGTCCATGCCTTATATACAGTCATTGGTCCATGCTGAGAAATTTAAAGTGACAGACATCCAATTAGACCTAGTCCTACAAGCACAATAACATTGCAGGAGCATATTTGTTTATTTGTTTAACAGATTCACAGATTCACAACGAAATTGTTTAGTTTGGTGGATTCCTATTGTCCATGCAATACCATACATTTTCAAGAGCGATACTATATTTTTCAGTTTCAAACACCATTGAAACATAAAGGTTTTTTGTATTTGTGCAAACGCTTGTTTGAAGAAAACCTGAGGTTGTTCATGTTGTTTTGTAAAAGGATATTCCATTAAATATGAAGGTTTTCTAATGTACATGTACTTATTTGCACGGAAACAAAGGGAAAAAACACTGTTGGGGAATATTAACCCACCCCGTAGCTCCGCGGTGGGTTACGTTCGCGGGGTGCGCGCAATATTAACCCACCCCGTAGCTCCGCGGTGGGTTACGTTCGCGGGGTGGGGGGGGTGCGCGCAATATTAACCCACCCCGTAGCTCCGCGGACCCGACCGCGCAGCACCCACCGCCGTCTACAATCGCTGTTACCGCTGTTTTATTATCATCCGCACTCCCACACCGTCACCGGGGCTTCATAGTAATGTGTCCGAATAGAGCAGCCCTCTCGGACACACACATGCTGTTACCGCTGTAACATGCTGTTAACAGCGATAGTAGACGGCGGTGGGTGCTGCGCGGTCGGGTCCGCGGCTAGTGGGTCCGTTGCTGGCGGGTCCGCGGCAATCGCGGCAAATTCTTAGATTACTCGCCAGAGTGGCGAGTGGTCTTCATAAATTACTCGACAAATACAAAAATTACTCGCATTTGGCGAGTAAAACAGCCTTATTTCAACCCCTGTGTGTGTGTGTGTCCGAGAGGGCTGCTCTCCTGAAGATTCACATTCAGAACGTTCATAACTTGTAGTCCTGCATTTTTCTTCCGGTGATTTGATGACGCGTCAAATCACCGTTACTGTAGCCGTTAAATTCTTTTCTTTTTTATATGGAGTTAGTACATTTGATGGCAGCACAATCAACTTTATTCATGTGATGAAATATAGTGTTGGAGCATAGTGTTGTTTTTGGGTTCATTTCCCCTTTAACGCTTGGCAATTTCAAGATGACGTTGTAGTTGTGCTAAATACCGATCATGTGAAGATTTTTGCAGTGGCGCTGATTTTCCAGCAGTGGCGCTGCGCCACTGCTGAATACATAGTAGGGGAAACACTGGACATGTTGACAATGGTATTAGCATCAGTCAAAAGCATTTGTTGAAAATGATACCAAGATTTGTTTAGATTTATAACAAGATTTGTCAATTATTCTAAAATATATGGAAAGTTGAGGACCAGAGGTCTTACGCTCCACCATGATTAAGAAATATAACAAAAACATGACTTAATGCTTACAAGGAAATTATGGATTTCAATGATGGAGTAATATGGCATTATGATAGAGTAAAATACTTTAGGAAAGTATAGCTAATATTCATTTTATAAACAATAATTGTCATGTCACACTGGGTGATATGGCCAAAATCTTCTATATAGATAATTTAATATCTTGATAATGATATCTCAGAAAATAGCATGTTTTCTGATAATTCACCAATACCCACACGGTAATAACCACATGGTAAAGCCTATTTTTTGTATACTGCTGTGTGAATTAAAGACGTGACAAATGAAAAGTACTGAGTATTTTCTCTTTTGTCATCACTTACTTCATCACTAAGTGATGACACTTACTGTAATGCAGCCAGGAAAAGCCAACACTTATGCCATATCATGATATTACGATATCCAAAATCTAAGACGATATCTAGTCTCATATCACAATATCAATATATTGCCCAACCCACCATATGACAACTTGAGGGTACTAATACACAAAATGGTGAAAAAAGTCATATTCAAATCCTCCATTTTAAATGATCAAATACATTTTCAGAAGTCTATCAGTCTGTTCAACATGACTATTTTTTGGGCTTAAACGTCAACTACGCTAATACAGAGGCTAGATAAAGCAAGAATTCAAATGCACTGCAGACTAGAGCTATCTTGTGTGCCAACAACAGATCCAGTATTAAATGCAGGTGGAGGGCGACACATTTATGTTGGAGGGGTTTGTTAGAGATATCAAAATGATAGAGATGATGTTGATGAATTTTGTTGGACTAGTTTGGCATAATTAAATAAAGGCACAGGCCAGTTTACATGTTTCTGATGAGTCAGTGTTGACTCTATAGAGACATTTGCCATGCTGTCATTGTTATATAAAGGAAGAAATAACCAAAATACATCGACTTGCTAATGACAAACCATCATGTATATTTTATCAAAATAGTCCTGCACGTTGCTTCTATATTCAATTCAATTTTATTTGTATAGCGCCAATTCATAACAGAAGTTATCTCAGGGGCAGGGCACTTTTCAAATGGAGCAGGTCTAGACCGAACTCCTAATAACATTTACAGAGACCCAACAGTACCACCATGAGCAAGCACTTGGCACGGGGGCAAGGAAAAACTGCCTGTTAAAAGGCAGAAACCTTGGACAGACCCTTCGGCTCTAGGTGGGTGGTCAACTGCCTTGACCAGTTGGGGTGAGAGAGAGAGAGAGAGAGAGAGAGAGAGAGAGAGAGAGAGAGAGAGAGAGAGAGAGAGAGAGAGAGAGAGAGAAAGCAAACAATAAAAATACGTAAATTGCATTAAATCAAAGAGGCAATTAAAAGCACCCTGCAAACTATTATCTAATCACTTCAACACTTTAAATAACAGCCCATACCGGTTGTGGAGAATGGCGCATACAGTGATCACTGTGATCACATCCTCTCTCCACAAGATTTCGTGTATTTTTGTGTGCTCTAACATATATGGAGGAAAACAGCAAACAATAATAAATATGGATTTAACAAATAAAAGGCGACAAAGAGCTAATACGATGTTTTTTACGCATAGGACTAAGCGTAATCTGCGTAATCACTTACATGTTATACTTTAACTGTGCTCCCGGGTGTGGACTGAGAGGTGTCAAGAGCCACGTCACGCCTCAGACCGCTCCCCATTAAAATACGCGGATCATGGGTAGACCCTGCAGGCCACTTTGCAACAACATCAATAATGTTAAAAGTTGCATCGAAAACAATCTGCGTGTTGGTGGAATGCTTTCTTTCTATTGACGAACACGTCCTCATCTTTTGATGGCGCAATTATTATTATGTGCGTCCCGTCAGTAGCACCGACCACACCGGCATACCTGCATGCCATGAAGTTGGCTTTGATCCTGTGTAGTTGTTGATTGTCCAAAGGAAACCGGATAAACTGTTGGATGATATTAATGGTATTATTTCAGCCTTAACCAACTTTGAACTGCTCTGTCAGCTCTTCTAGCCTGTATGTAAATATAGGATCATTGTGGAATCGTGTGTGTGTGTTTGTGTGTGTGTGTGTGTGTGTATATGTGTATTTACATATATGTACATGTATCTATATGTGTATGTATTTTTTATTCTATTTTTATTATTTAATTATTATTGTATTGTGTTGTGTTGGTGTTATGGACATGAGTTGTGTCCTTAATAAAGTTTGAATTGAATTGAATTGAAATGTGGTCTACAGAGGGCGTTGATGGTTTGGTTTATGGCTGACTGATATGGTTGCGATATTCCTAAATCGTCGGCATTGCAAAGTTGCATTTTCCCTGTTGCTAAATATCGTAGTGTTGCCAAACATTTTATTTCCGGACTAATCGGGTTATTCCTGTTAGGATGTTATTGCATCCCGCACTAATTCCACAACAAGTTTTATACCCTCACGATTTAGCCTATATCTCTTGATCAATTCACAGTCTTCCATTGTCTCCAAAACATTTCGTCTCGCAGCCATTTTCCGATTCTTTGTGAATAGGTCTTACTGAGTTAAGTCCTCTCGAGGACTTTTAAGCTCTCCTAGACTTAGGTGCTACTTTTAGGCCTAAAATACTTTGTGAATTGCTCTTAGTGAAAACAATTAGGAGTCCTAAATTTAAGACTGACACGCCCATTATTTTGAGGAGTATAGGAGCTACTTTTAGCCCTAAGATCCTTTGTGAATACGGCCCTAGAAAGTTACTGGGGAGCCGTTGACCTTGGTATGATCAACCTGCTTTCATTAAGATTACAGGTTTAGTTTTACACTGCCAACATCACCAGTCACAATAGTTGCTGGCCATTTTTACTCTATCTCAAGTGTGCTTTTTTAAAAAAGGAAATGAAATCTCCTATGACTGTCTTGCTTTGTCAGACCACAAGGGGGCAGTAGTGTACCACGGTGACGGCAGTCGAAGTGGTGGCGTTCATCCTCGCTGGCTGTTGCTGCTTGGAGCAAGGTTGTTGAGGACCTTAACCTCGCAGACCTATGGATTGTGTTCATTATGAGCACTGATTATAAACACGGGTGGGCAACGAAAGGCAGGTCAGTTGTGTGTGTTAAGAGTGGTGCTCTTGTAATTACTCACAATAGGACGTTCCTCCATGCAGGCTTCTCCTTTAACCTCCATGTTGGTCGTGCTGTACTTCCTCAATCGATTCCCATCTTGGTCTGCCTACAACTATCTCTGCGGTTTCCTCTCTTCCTCACCCTCTCCTCACCCTCTCCTCACCCTCCCCTTCGATCTCCATCGGCTGAACTTGAACCTTCTTTAAGAAGAGACAACAATCATAACCCCATTTCTCATAAATACTTGTATGTGTTTTGCATGTGGTACCGTTGCAAAGCGTTAGATATAGCCAGAAATGCGGATAGGCTATTATTTAAACCCAAACCTAGTCTTCTTGTCAGTTTTGCAGACCAAATGAATCAACACATGTGAATTGCTAGATTAGAACGGCAGCCCACCCAGTAAAGGGTTAACCAAAAACAATACTGCGCTACTCAGGCCAAAGGTCCTGACCCCTCCTGGTTCTGGAGTCCATGCTTAATTCCATGGATGTGGACTCCATAGGTATTCTGTCACTCTAGCTTCACATCAATGACTTTGTGCATTGAGTTTGCTTACTTATAGTCTGCAGTACTTAGTGACTGGATTAGTGCATCAATTAGTCAGCTGTTGGATGCATAGTGTTGCACACTGATTGATTTAGATGCTGCAATAACTAAGTTTGTTTACATGAAAAGGACGTGCCGGTTTCTCCATGTCTCAACATTTTTAAAATACTGTCATTGTGTTTGTCTTGGGATGAGCTGCTATTGAAACTTAATTACACACTCGTGAAAAAATTGGATGTCATCACGAATGTTCAAATTGGTACACTATGATGACTTGCCATCTTATCACCTGACAGCTAGACAAAGACATCTCAAAGAATGAGACTGAGATGGGACTTAGGTTGGTGTGGCTATTTTATACACTCTGCAGTCACGTGGGTCGTTGATTTCCCGATGAGGACCATCAACATTTCCCTAGTTATTATGGTCCTTAGAAAAAAGCAACAGAGGCCCATGGGGTGGGGGGGGGGGGCAAAGGCTACTGATGGCATGAAGGGTGATATAATACACGAGAGACAATTACATCTCCTTGGGGGGTACAGCAGCAGAGGGCACCATGAAACGTATAGGTAGCGAGAAGTCTCCAAGAGAACCAAAACACCAGCACTCACAACATGCACACATACAGTCTTCCACTGCCACACAACTCCTTCCACTCCGGCCCTTATCAGTAACGACGGAGGTGTCGATAAATAGAAGCGTCCTCCTGGGTCTTGTTATTTCCTCAGCTGCAATTAACGTCCCCATCTGCTCACTTTTGATTAACGATGTTTACCGATATGCCGTGACATGCGAGAGGCCGCCCAAATCTGCTGTTAGCACCTTTCCCTTTTGATTCTGTGCTCCTGCCCACTCATAGCTGGAGCCACAGACATGAAACATCACCACACACATCTCTTTTATGGGGCTATAGCATTTATAATGGGATTACATTAGATTATATATTATCAAAGGAGGCTTGTGTTGAAGTATGCTTGACATCCCTAATACTAGAAAAGGCCAAAATAAAATAGAATATAAATAATAGTTTTTGTTTTTTACATGGAATAAGAATGTTTATCTAAGTATTTTTGTTTTAAAGAGCTTCAAATCAAGCCTCCTGTCTGCATGTATGTTGTGCAGTAGTGTCAAGTAAGTTGTACGTCATCACAACATACAATGAAGGGATGAAAGTGCTACCATGTTTGCTTCTTGAAATCAGGTTGTAATGATCCTACTTTTATCCCGTGTGTCAATGTGGATGTCATGGTGAAAAGTAGACACAGACGTGGCTTCTTAGAAATACGTTTAATCTTCCTGAGAAAATTAAAGAATGTGATAACCCTGGGATTTAACTTGCAGCCTGCAGGCCACCAAAGACTTTATGTTGAGAGGGGGGTGCTGTAAACCCGAATGTCCAAAGTAATGAAATATATTAAGTAGTGCATACTCAAAGTTTTAGAAAAAGTTGTACTAACTTAATTATGTCAAGTTGGTGTAACTTCTTCTTACTTTTGAGTTATTTAAACTAATATTTTTTGATTAAATTGAACTGTTTTGTGTTTTGTGTAAGTACAACTTAAAAACAATATTTAAGTATAACTTAAGATGAATAAGTAATAACATATTCTTCCCTTTTGTGTAATTTTAACTGCTCATTTAATTGAACTGTTTTGTGTTTTGTTTAAGTAGCCTATAACTTTAAAACACTATTCTCTTTGTAAATGGGGTTGGGGCACATGGTCTGAGGTGAATTTCTCTGAGGCTAGTTTTACGAAGCACGTAGATATACACTCACCGGCCACTTTATTAGGTACACCTGTCCAACTGCTCGTTAACGCAAATTTCTAATCAGCCAATCACATGGCAGCAACTCAATGCATTTAGGCATGTAGACATGGTCAGGACGATCTGCTGCAGTTCAAACCGAGCATCAGAATGGGGAAGAAAGGTGATTTAAGTGACTTTGAACGTGGCATGGTTGTTGGTGCCAGACGGGCTGGTCTGAGTATTTCAGAGACTGCTGATCTACTGGGATTTTCACGCACAACCATCTCTAGGGTTTACAGAGAATGGTCCGAAAAAGAGAAAATATCCAGTGAGCGGCAGTTCTGTGGGCGCAAATGCCTTGTTGATGCTAGAGGTCAGAGGAGAATGGCCAGACTGGTTCGAGCTGATAGAAAGGCAACTGTAACTCAAATAACCACTCGTTACAACAGAGGTATGCAGAAGAGCATCTCTGAACGCACAACACGTCGAACCTTGAGGCGGATGGGCTACAGCAGCAGAAGACCACACCGGGTGCCACTCCTGTCAGCTAAGAACAGGAAACTGAGGCTACAATTCGCACAGGCTCACCAAAATTGGACAATCGAAGATTGGAAAAACGTTGCCTGGTCTGATGAGTCTCGATTTCTGCTGCGACATTCGGATGGTAGGGTCAGAAGGGAGCAGGCAAGAAAATACTGTATTAAGTATTACAAGTATTAAGTTGATAAAGTAATAAACTGAGTTAAGTTAACATGAAAATGGTGTGGTTGTGAACTTATTTTTTAAAGTTCTGTGAACTTATTCCAGTTGATTGTAAACTGGAAACTTGTAAGTCATATTGACTGAAGATAATTGAGTCGCCTTAACTGAAAATGTTTAGGCATATTAACTGAAGATAATTGAGTCGCCTTAACTGAAAATGTTTAGGCATATTAACTGAAGATAATTGAGTCGCCTTAACTGAAAATTGTAAGTCATATTAACTGCAAATATTTGAGTTGAGCTAAATGAGCACTTTAATTTAACTGTTATCAAAAGATACAAGTGGCAAGTCATCTAACCTTTTAAGTTCAGGAAAATTTGGACTTTTAAGTTAGTCAACTTAAAACAATTAAGGCAATCGATTGCCTTAATCTTTTTGAGTTCTGGGAACTTATTCGGGTTTACAGTGTGACAATCAGTTACTGAAACAGAAATACTAGTGTTTTTTTCTCCTTCAAAAGCTACCAGACTAAATAGATAGAATATACACTTGTATTGCTATGTCTACACACATATTTTTGGGAAAAGGAAAAGGAGTCTCCTGCTCCAGATGTGTGTGTGTGTTGTGATGTTTAAGCCTGAGCAAACAAAAAACAACCACTTCCAATCCCAACTTGAATAAACTGTGTTTTTTACTTTTTTTGCACGGCAGTGATGTTGACACCAATGCCACCGTTCCAAGGTTGCCGATTTTGAGTTCTTTTTACTGTGAATTGATTGGGAAATTCCGTACATGCACCAGTATTGAATCGTTGACATTGTGCTGGGAAGAGAGAAGCCAAACATCCCTTGGCTGCCGCACCTAAAGCTGTATGAAAAGAGTCCACCGTTGTTAGTTGTTAGGCTTGGAGTGCAGTCAAGGAATCCTGTAATCCTGTTGCCTTTTGCAAAGGCCAGCTTGTTTACAGTTCACTGTCTGTTTTTCTTTCACTAATGACTTTTGAAATGAGGCCACCTTGAAATGATTAAAATTGACTAAACTGAATAAGTGTTGCAAACGTTCTGTCAGTCTTTCAAGGAGAGCCTTGAAACTCCACTTGCAGACTCAAAACTCTCTCTCTCTTACACATCTTCGAAACCATCAATCTTTAAATAGTTTTGTAACTGTGTAACTTTCAATCGTTAACATTAACATTCTTTTTTTTTTTTTTTTTTAAGTCTAGCTGATTAAATAACTAAGTCTGCACGGCCTGCAGCCTCTCAGGCCCATTTCATTTAGGGCAAGCATTTTAGGACCTGTGATATGAGATCTGAAGTAGCAGGTAAAGAGTAAATTGGGATGGAGAACTGCACCTGCGATGCGGGGCTGTACAATACAGAGCGTCTGCCCTGCGGGAGCCTCGAGTGCTCCTTCAGATGGGCTCCTGCCGGGGCATCTCTTGTAGAGGGTGAACACGCTCTGAGCAGAGCTTCACCATGGAGCCACCTGGTGCACCGTATACCTTTTGTCATCATTCCTTTTATCATCTGTTATTTTTTTTTTAAATGGGAGGAAGTTTATGCAGGCACTATGTTGTAAAATGGGCCGGATATTTTTGTGGCAATAAATATGCTGGAAGTTCAACCATCATAACAAACGTGGATTGGCAGAAAAGCTGCATGCAACCAGAACCAGAAACCATGTGTGTGTGTCTATTTTATATAAACATATAAACATGGTTATGTTTTGCATTTCTCTGAAATAATTCAGATGATTTATTGTGCAAGTCTATGACTCAGACTATGTTAACAAGTCGGCAATAGAGAGTGTGGTGTGCATGTTTCAGTGCACAGATTTAGAACCAGTGTAGTATTAGCATGACTGCACTCATATTCAATACTGTACAATTGTCTGTCAGGAAATCTTTCAACAAGTGCATGGGGTGTGTGTGTGTGTGTGTGTGTGTGAACCTCCCCCGTTGATGGGAAACGGTCAGCAGACGAGGTAGAAACATCAATATCAGTCACTTGTTATTGATCAGCGACCCATTGATTGTGGGGGGGGCACTGTGTGAATGTGTGCGTATGTGTTGGTGAGGAGGATGGGGGGGGGGGGGGGGGGGCACAGGAAACGATGCCCTCAGATCAACTGTCCCAAGCATTGTTTTGGGTCAGTGGCAAACCGATTGACTATTGAGGACTCACCCTGCACCCAGGGGTGCAATGTGTGCCAGAACATGGCAGCCGGCTGGAGGGTTACTAGGTCATTCTAATTGAGGAAGGGGGGGGGGTTATACAGCAGTATAAATAAGCTCAGATAGCATGTATTTTTGGCCACATTTCCCAGTATTACATGAGCTAGATACGTAGTTAACACACTTTTTTGTTTGGATTTTAACATCTCGTTCTTCTGACCTATGAGTCTTTGCACCAACAGTTTACGCTTTGCGGCCCATCAAAGTGCATTGACATCCTCTTGAAGTATCTTGCTTGTAAGGGGCAAGGTATACAGCAAGGTTGATTGTGTTGGTCAAAGCACAACTTGTTGTAATATTACCACACTGCCTTTTTCCTACTCCAAAACCTGTCATGGCTTTTCATGCAGCAAAGCCATGCCTACTTGCACATGAGCACTTTCACTTCCTAACTTCCCTGCTGTAAACTCTTTTGACACGTTATCGGAGCCACACATTCTTTATATTGTGTTCGACTTAAAACGGCCGTGCTTTTTTTAATACTGTGATGTAGGAGACAATTTAAAAACAGGATTGATTGTATCATTCACACTATATGAGGGGGGGTGATTTCTTTAAAGACATCCACTCTACACTCTTTCCAGTTCTTACTTCCATCTCTTGTCATTCTTTACTATTCATGTGATAAACATTAATACTGGTATGTTGACAGGTGTGGTGAGGTCCAGCCTCTGAGTCCTATTGAAACCCTTTCAATTTGCACTAGGATAGAAAAGACATGACATAAGGAATGTGACCAGCGATATCAACTACATGGTCATCCTTTACGTGACACACACAAGCAGGCAGGCAAGCACACATGCACAGACACACACACATACGCACACACATACACACACAGGCAGATACAGATACACACCCCCACACCAATTTAAGCTGCTGGAAAAACGGTGCTGTTCCCCAGCCAAGCGCCAGTGCCACACAGAGAGAGAGGATGGTAGTGTTGGCTTTCGAATTAAAGTTATGGCTTCAGGCGCTGTGGTAACTTACACACACACACACACACACACACACACACACACACACACACACACACACACACACACACACACACACACACACACACACACACACATGCCCAATCCCTCTCGCGCAACCTCTTGTCTTTTGATAAGGCTTGTACCCTTGTCAACATGCACACATTTTAATTAGTGTTGATTGTTGTTAGGATGTTCAATAGTTATTAATTAGGGTAGGGAGGGGCTTGGGTCTTGATTGCATGCCTGGAGCTGTGACGCATGGTGCTGTCTCACACTTTAGAATAACAGACACTGTGGAACCCAAACAAGAGGGAAAAGAGGAAGAGGGAGGAAAATAACGGCAGGGGGTTGCAACCCTTTTGCGTTAACAGCATTTGTTAACCAATACAAAAAATAATTACGCATTTTTAAAAAAGAAGCTTGAGTTATCAGTTACTATTGAAAGTGCTTGAGTGAATTGCGGCATGTTAACAATTTACTGACCATGCACACTATAATACAGTCCTCTACATGTGGTGAAATGATTTGTAAACAGGTAAACATGTCAAGTGTTTATAGTAATTGGTACATTACAGTTAGATATTACAGGGGATTTTTAAATAACTGCTCAGCCAACTTCCCAACAGCCCTACACCACATGGCTGTTTGCTGGCAAAAAATAGTAACGCCTCTATATTGTCCTATTGAAATTTTGCAATATAAGCATGGGAATGCATTTTAAAAAGTATGAATAAGAGTATGAATATAATGTGAATGAATAAGGGAAAAGACATGGGTACAGGAACTTTACTTAATGTCATTTGGCCAGCCTTGGGAATAGTTCTCCTTTAGTTAATTTAATATACTAAGAATGATTTACTAATTCTATATTTTGCCTTTAGAAATTGGCATACATTTCAATTGTAATTAGGCCTACCTAGTTACCGGGTGAAAATCAATATGATTAGTAAAATTTGCTTGCATCCTCAAAGTATAAGGATGCAAAGAGATCTAAAATGTAAATAAATGCATAAAGAGCTAGAGTTATGTAGTGTAGCATATTGTCCAAGCAAGAGACATGGTGCGTAGGGCTACATTTAGTAGGCTACCTAAGCTACAGAAGATACAGATGTACAGAACGGAGGGCTACTGTTTTCATTTTTCCCCCCACAAAACTTTTTGCAGTAGCCTTGCCTATCTCGAAACATAAAATTAACAAAAATGAAGAATAGAGAGGGGGGGGGGGGGGGGTGGATAAGCCATTGAGTGGCACGAGCCGAGGTTTTTGTTATCGTCGTATCTCGCTGCGCCCTCATCATATCTGCACTCGCGTTGACCTCCCCCTCCTCCCCGCTGACACTCCGTCAAGACTGACAGCACGCAGGCGGCGGGGACGTCCGCGTCCTCCCTCCCCAACTACCCGGTCCCCCCCCCCCCCCCCCCCCACCCGGTCATCCTGACGTGTCTTTGTCTGGTGTCTAATGACAGCTGTGATGGGGCGGTCCTGCGCAGTGAGCACAGCGGGCCTGCAGCCGGAGCTCCGGCAGCGCACCTCCTGCGGCCCAGTGCCGCCCCTGTCCGCTCCCCCAGACAGCTCCACAGGTCAAACCAGCCCTCCGCCTCTTCTCCGCGCCATCTTTCATCCAAACACAAGGCGGCACCTCGTCAGACTTCATTTTTTTGCGCGGTGGGAACCTCGTCAATGGCCCCTTTTTGAATCGTGCAAGTTTGTCGGCGTCCATAACCGCCGTAAAGAGATATAAGCTACAGATGGGGGAGAGAGAGGGTTTCTGGTTGTCTCCCTGGCCCAAGAGGTATTGTCTTGGAGGGGTTCACTGGAAACACGTGCGTCTGCGTCCGTCTCCCGCGGCGCGCCTCAGCACAGACCTGGTTCAGAGCCGGCGCCATGCCTATTAAAATGTAAATTCCCTCTTGGTTCCGTCGGCAGGGAACACGGCCTGCCGTATAGCGGAGGGAGGAAGGGGGGAGGACATGGGGAAGAGAGGAAGGGGGGGAGGACATGGGGGAGGGAGGAAGGGGGAGGACATGGGGGAGAGAGGAAGGGGAGGACATGGGGGAGAGAGGAAGGTGAGGACATGGGGGAGAGAGGAAAGGGGAGGACATGGGGGAGAGAGGAAGGGCAGGACATGGGGGAGGGAGGAAGGGGAGGACATGGGGGAAGGAGGAAGGGGAGGACATGGGGGGGAGAGAGGAAGGGGGAGGACATGGGGGAGAGAGGAAGGAAGGGGAGGAAATGGGGGAGAGAGGAAAGGGGAGGACATGGGGGAGAGAGGAAGGGGAGGACATGGGGGAGGGAGGAAGGGGAGGACATGGGGGAGGGAGGAAGGGGAGGACATGGGTGGAGAGAGGAAGGAAGGGGAGGACATGGGGGAGAGAGGAAGGAAGGGGAGGACATGGGGGAGAGAGGAAGGAAGGGGAGGACATGGGGGAGAGAGGAAGGAAGGGGAGGACATGGGGGAGAGAGGAAGGAAGGGGAGGACATGGGGGAGAGAGGAAGGAAGGGGAGGACATGAGGGAGAGAGGAAGGAAGGGGAGGACATGGGGGGAGCGGTGGTGTGCATATAGATGTAGGATGTACTGTTTTGGTTTTTCTTTTGTATTTGATTAGGAAATGTATTTTTTTATGGCAACTCTGAACGTGGGCTACAGGCTAAAAAAAGCCTACTAGGATACAGGGAGCAGTAATTGAACGGTTGTGGGTCTAGGCTGCTATATTGGGAATTATAGGTTATTGTCTACATCGTGCCATTAGGCTACCCCCCCCCCCCCCCCCCCCCCAAGTGATAACAATAACGAATATTTTGGTGTGTAAATGTCTGATTGTCAAGTCAACTATCTCACTCGCAGTCCCGTTTTCCACGGCTTGGTGTGCGTGGCCGCTAGATGGCGCTGTGCTCACACATGAACGAGGCGCTTCTCTGTCCTTCTCTGGTCCCCTAAAACACATCACCTAAAGTCAAGCACTGGGCAGCCTGTGTTGATTTGTGTGACACGTTTAATTTTTGTAACACTTAATGAATGAGTGAATGTGTGCGTTGTATTTTACTAGACACCGTGGAGGATGAAAATATTTAAAATATTTAGGCCTAGGTCCATTTGTAATTTTATGTTTATTTGCAATGACTTAAGACATTGACGTAAGAAATTGATTAATCAAACAATATTTATTCAGATAATTGAGATACTTATTTATAGATCATATGATATGATGATGGCAAATAGTTACATATGTTTGTCCTCGTTTTGTAAAAATAAAAGAAAAAGAAGAAAGTTGAGTTAATGGCTAATAATTAGCCTACTCCCTTTCTGTCATGCTTGCTTGCTGGTTGACTGGTTATAGATTCTGCATATAGCAGCTTGGTTGGCCATATTTTGTTGCAGGACATTGCTGCACAGCAGGCTGACTATAGTTGCCTGGCTTATCTGCATTGCAACTGCATTTCACTGGATGTATTGAAGCTATACTTCAATGGGCCCCCCAGAGAATGATGACACACAGTCTTGTGTCAGGGGCTTTTTCCCCCCTTTTTTAAATATTATTTACTGAAAGCGCTGGACTGTGGTGGCATTAACTTGGTATGCTCTAACGCTTTTCATTGTAATAAAACAGGCAGCATTGATTTAGCAGTTGCTAATTTATTCATTGCTAAATGGCAGCGTGATGTCCATGGCTATAATGTCCTTTGTCTGTCTTTGGAGGACATCAATAAAGCTTTTTTTTTGTACAATCATTTTTTTTTAATGATTGCATTATATGTATTTGTAGAAGCTGGGTATTGTTAAAAGCAGTGTTATAATTATTCTGACAAGTTATTTTTTCTCTCACTAGTTGACATATACAAGTAAAATCTATAATAGAGAATGCATTTCTGTAGTAGCCCTGACAGACTTGCTTTCAATATGTCACTATAGTCCTACCATTACAAGTTTTAAGGCGCCGTAATGGAGTGAGATCTGTGGAGGCAATTGCTTTCTCAATACTGATTAGCTTACATTCTGCTGGGTGTTCACACACTGACTTGAATCTGTTCTTGGTGCTACACAGACACGGCAAGTTTATGTTTGTTGTAGAAGCAACTTGGGACATGCTCTATCTGTGTATCAAGCAGGCCCTAATAGACCATGGTGCATATACGCCAAACCTTTGTTAGGGTTATTATAACACAATAGCATTTATTAGCATAGTATGCTCTAAAAGGATAGGCCTATGCTGTAAAATCATCTCAACTGTATTTCATTTAGAGGGTTTTAGCATCTGGCATCTGCCAGCTCAAGCTTTATTAATAGTAAAGATGAACAATAACAGTAAAGATGAAAGATAATCAGAAATCAATGACAATAACAACACAATGACACTTGTGTTCTTTAACATGTGTTCAAGGAGCACTGCAATTAGATACAGTAGCAATGTGGCCAAACCCCTTTAGCCCCTTTCCAACTACAATATGTTACCCTCTATTTTTGCATTCTCAAAATGGAGATTGATTGTATAGTGAACTGGTTTAGAGAGTGTTAAATATTCTGGATCGAACCAAGTGTTCTGTTGGTCTGATCCAGTGTTGCATGATAGAACAAGCAAACCTCCACTAGTAAAACTGTGTTGGACCCAGAAAAGACGAATGTTTTTGAAAAACTTGTGAGGCCTTTTGAACCTACAGTCAAATATCATTGTGTGAGCATCGGTTCTAGTGGTGGTTACCAAACACTGTTCTTACATCTGATAAAACATCCACAAGGACACTTATGAGAGCAGCCCAGTGCCCTTGAATAATAAAATGTACAATGTATTTTTCTCTGCCGGTCAAAATGTTGTGGTTTAAAGTCCACAGAACACAGACTTAGTTACTTACAAAAGTCAAAAGGGTGTGGGGAGTTACTGGTAACATTTTACTTTATTTATAACCTATCTATCACAGGAATAGCCCAAAGCAATTCAGTATGAAGTATAACAGACAATACACATTTTTCTTTTTTAAATATTTACATTTGACATTTTTGAGAAGTGTGTTTGTTGCCTCAAATGTAACACTATTTCCAATAGGTAATAATATATTATTGTGATACTGTTTTACAGGAAGCATAGAAGACACATTTATATGTATTATTTTATATGTATCATCATTGAATTGTGACCCCTGCATCATGCTAATCAAAAGATTCCTTTAAATTCCTTGTACTATGGTTCATCCAACTATTAAGATTAATTTAGAAAGGAAATAGAGAAGACAATCGTAAACCATTTGAATTGTTTAAAAAATTCAAATTGTTAACGCTCATAACAAACAAACATAAACAAAGGGCGGGCAAAATAGAAAATAAATTCACTATGCTCATTAATTCAATCTTGTTACTGCATGCATTTATTGGCTCTGAAAAAAATAATTAATTGTCGTACAAAATAAGTGAGTCACGGTCTCCCAATTACTATCCTGTATGTCATCATGTTTATCTATATTAGCACGTGTGTTGTGAAAAGTAAACTATGAACGACCCTCCTCCGAAGCATAACCGGCATTGATAATTGTGTTGTAGCTCTATTAACAAACCCAGGTTATTTTCTTTAATTGAAGAGGCAGGCAGCCAGCACAAAGCTGGGTATATTGACCTTTTAGGTTCACACTTAACTGACTTCTTGCACATCTAAGACCAATGAACAAAAACTGACACAAGAGCAACACATTTAGTTGATTGCCAAGACTTGCCAAGGGTTGGCAAAATGTGTTTTGTTCGAAGGCGATTAGATGTGAGAAGTGTCGGCATAAAATGTACTTTTAATTGAAAATGGTAATAAAACTGTCAACTTAAAATTAAATGGGACAAATCAAACAACGAGGATATGTCATTTTCACCTAAATAAATAAAACTGTTTAGCACACTTTTCTCCAACGCGACTTACACGTGAGGCTGAGAACAATCAAAGCTTATGATCAAAATTGGAGTAATTACAATAGAAATCAAAGACCAATGACGAAAGTGTGAGTATAGTATAGTTAGAGTAGAGTCATTTTTTAGTATTTTTTTTTAGTATTTTTGTTAACAGTTTAGAGTTCAAGCTGCACTGCGCACTACAAGAATGCTTTGTGTCATGTGTTGAATTTGTGTATTGGCCAATCAGAGAAAATGAGGGTAAGCTGGCTCACACCCCCTTTCCTCTCTGTCTTACTGCTGATGCATGTGTGTGAATCTGTCATTAGCCCCCCCCCCCTCTCTTCTCTACCTCTCCTCACGTTGCTTCATCCCTCAAGCTCCCTTCCATCTCTACTCCGTCCTCTTTTATTTTTCAGAATGAGGCAAGCGACCACATGCGCTGCACAGTTAAACACACAGTGATTTATTGCACTTTAATTTGGATGAGACCCCTCTGTTGTTCTGTGTCTCACGGTGCACTGGGCTGCCCTGCTGACAGTCATTTCCCTGCCAGTCGGGAAGGATTCTGAATCATGAGCAAATGATTCTTTGTGTTTTCATTCGCATGTTTAGCCTGAATAAAACACAGGATGAAGGTGCAGGCATCTCTCTCTCTCTCTCTCTCTCTCTCTCTCTCTCTCTCTCTCTCTCTCTGTCTCCATCTCCCTCTGGCTCTGAGTGTTTGTTTTCATCTCTAAGTGGAAAAAAGTGTGTGTTTGAAAGGTTAGGCATGGTAAAAAAAACAAAACAGGTGAGAAGTAGGAAACAAACAGCAATTCCTATTTACCCTGCCAATTTCACTTGACGACGCGCAGTGTATTGAAATGAACCAGACTTCTCCGTCTAGTGCAGCTGAGAGGGAGGAGGGGCTTGCAGTTACAGAATAGATTGTAGCAGGCAATTACCATGGGCCCACGTCTGAGAGCCCCCCCTCACCTTTATCACCCATGGTCCCTCATCCTCACCTTGTTTTGGCCTCTCTTCCGGATGGAAGTGGACGATTATGCTGGACATTGTGTTTGATTGGTTTCAGACACATTTGCCAAATCACCCCATGGTCGCTCCATGTATCTTATCTATGCCCCCTTGAAACGACCTACAGACTAATTTTACTAGTTGTAATTATTGTATTCTAAACCCAAATTGGGTGCCATGTCCTTCTGTGGTAGAATAGGTCAGCAGATATAGTAGACCTGTGGCGTGTATGGGTCAACAATAGCTATGTTCAAAGGACAATATTATCTCTTTATCAGAGATGTTTCTGCCTACCTATATGTGCACTTTATTATTATTATTTTTTTACAAGACTTGACCTATTAAGTTTCCATGTATCTTAATTAATCATGTATTAAAACAGGTTCCTTAATTGGAACTAAGTAATGCATTGTGGCTTCTAAGCTTTACCATATTTACAATTCCAAAGATAATTTGTTGGACAAATGTGACAAATGTACTACTGAATTAATGAATACAATATCATAAAACATGGTTGCCACCAAACTCTTTACAGGATTGTGTTCTTCACAAAACTGCATCAAAATGTCAGTTTCCAATTGACTTCCTCTTGAATCTTCTGCGTCATTTAGAATAATCTTTTTCCAACAGATTAAAAAGACAAATGTTCGCCCTTCCTGTGAGACCCCCCCCTCCTATGGCCACTGGGGCTGTCAGAGAGAAGGTGTTTTGAGTGTGGAGATGTCAGTCACCCTGCCTGGGACTGCCCATCCAGATGTGTCAATGCCAACAGCATTCTCTACTAATAATGGCCCTGGGAAGCTGTGCAGTGTGCTTACCTCCTGTTAGGTTCAACAAGGTTCTCCTCCCCAAATGGTACCAGTCATAATAAGTGGGCAAGACACGGGAAGACGTGGTTGATTCTGGCAGTGCAGTGTCCTTCATACAACCTCAGCTGCTGAGACAAATACACCAAAATGAAGTGGTGAACTAGTGACCTGCGTACACGGGTACATCATGGATTATTCTTCAGCATGGTCAGATTCACCACAACTCAGGGCAGCTGTGACCTCAAAGAGTTTTAGCCCAGCTCCCAGTTCCACGCATGGTGGGTCGTGACTGCCCCTTCTTCAGAAAACCAAGTGGACAGAACATCCATCCGAACAAGATTGGACAACGTAATTCAAAAGCTAGTAAACCTACAAAGAAATGAAACCCATGCTAGTTTGTGCGGCACCTAGAGGTGATGACGACAAGGCCCAGGAACCCAGTTCAAGTGAAGAGTTAGAAAACACCTTTGATTCCTTCCCAGCCGAGCCCATGCCGCAGCCTGATAGAACTTGTGGAAACGATGAATGGCTGCATTAGGGACTTATGGCACATGGCAAGGGAATACATGGCCCAAGCCCAGGAAGCTCAAAATAGAGTTTACAATAGGAATTGTCAGCCTGTTCCAACCGGGGGATAAGGTATTGGTAGTGATTCCCACCATAGAACTAAAGTGAATGGGTCAGCCCTATGGTCCTTGTCCCAGAACCCTATGCAACAAAAAAAATATGCCAAAAAAGGAGATGTTTGCAAAACAAAGGATGTATCAAAATTTGATGCATATCCAAATGGTCCTTAAAAAATGGTTACTGCAAGGTACCTCTAGCAGCAGAGCTGAGAGAAAAAACTGCATTCCCTACCTCCACTACACTATACCAGTACACAGTGTTGCCTTTTTGCCTACATGGAGTGCCGGCCACAATCCAAAGACTTATTGACAGAGTGATGAAACCACATTGCAAGTAGAAAGCTGCATAGTTAGAAGATGTAATAATTCACAATGAGGTCTGGGAGAGTCACATGGAACGCTAACCGCTATCTTGGATGCCCTATGAGAGGGGGTTTTACGCCAAACACAAAGAAGTTTTGGTTTTGGTTTGGTTGGTTTGTTGTATTGTTTTGGAGGAGGTCGACATGTCAAGTTCAGAGTCAAATTCTGGGCTCTCCAATCCAATTTAGCGTCTCTGATCACAGATTTAACCAGAAATAATAAGCCCCTCATGGTGAAATGGACAGTGAAGACTGAGAAGGAATTCCAAGATCAAAAAGAAGCCCTATGTGTTGGGCCAGTCTTGGTAATTGGGATCATGGAACAGGGATCCTTCAAACAGACCCACACACCTTATATGGATGTTCAGTAAGAGAGAGACAAACGCTTGTGTGTGTAGATGGTTTTTACGGCTCAACAAGTACTGTTTATGGTTCTAAATTTTGATTTCTTATGTCCACAATTGTTTCGCTCCACGTCTGGAGCGAAACAAGGCAGTGTTTCTCTACCTTGGGCTCAGGACCCCATGTGTTATGCATATGGGGTCATGGGAGATTGCTGGCTTCTACAGAGATTGCAGGCTTCTGTAGATGTTGACAGTGCCATTATTTAAAAAAAGTTTGAAAGATCTGGTAAAGGTTCCCTATATATGAACAGACTAGCTAATGATTCATTTTCACAAGCAGGAGAAAATACATTTTTGTCTATAGTTTATTTATTTATTTGTATTATTATTTTTTTTCAACTAGGGGAAGAAATGCAGAAGTTCAGTGAAATGAACCAATGAACATCTTCAAGTGAGAACTCTCAACCTGGCGGTTAATCCAGCAAGGTGATAGCTGCCTTTTAACATCTTACACGTTTCCATTATTGCTGTGGTTGTAATAACATTCATGAGAAATATACTGTTGAGAAATGGGGAACTTGTTTTTTTATATACCTCTTACTCCTGCCCCACACATTTGATTTAGCTAGCTGTCTTAATAGTTTCGTCCGTTTCCTTTGGGTTCTCCACATAAACAAAGCTGTGTGGCTGGAAGCATGCAGCTGGCTGATGGACTGTGTCCAACATCAGAGAATCCATATCACCAGTGCTGGCAGAGCGCTCTCTCCACAGAAATGAAAATGCTGTCATCAGCATTAAGGAAAGGGGAAGGCCATAATGGTTTCTCCTGTCTGGTGTGTATGTGTGTGCGTGTGCTCAATGAGAGAGGGAGAAAGAGAGAGAGAGGCTAGATTGTTTTAGCTTATTGGACTTTGTGTATGTTGTGTGTGTGTGTGTGTGTGTGTGTGTGTGTGGTGTGTATGTGGGGGTGTCTGTGTGTGTGTGTGTGTGTGTGTGTGTGTGTGTGTGTGGTGTGTATGTGGGGGTGTCTGTGTGTGCATTCAAGTTGACAGTGGACATGATAGCTTGGTTGCATGCCTTTGACTCTTGCAGTTCAGCCCACTGGGTGTATGACATCCACAGATGGGATGCGCTAGTCTGCTACAGTCAGTCAGTATGTTAAATAATATAAATATAAATCCTTAATATAAATTAATATAATTTATAGTTTAATATTAAAATTGATGTTTTTCATACAGATGAATACATCACTTCATAACAGGTCTTGGTTTGCTTCCAAGCACCCACCATTTGTTTTAGTCTGCGCTGAATGAGATTCATGTGTCTTTTTCATTTGATAGTATGAATTTTAATCAGAAATATGCAGTTGGTACTCCTTAGCTTATTTGAATATAGTTGTGGTGTAATATAATATATATGATATTTGGCCTTAGTTATTTAGTCATGGCCTCCCCCATATTTGACTGTGATGTTCACACTTGTTTACTGTATTGAATGGTCTGGCTGCAAATTGTATAGCAAGGAAAACCTCTCAACTACTTTGTTCCATGCTAACTTAACAGTTATCGAATTCTAGTTCCTTGCACTTTATTACAAGCCTCTATGTATACTAGCATAGCACAGTTCACATCCAATGAGGCGATACAACTTGTTACATTTAAAAGCCTTGGTTAAAACTTGGGAGGTGGGAGTGCCAAAACAGCCATAATTCCCTTATCACGTTGTACATGTATGCTATTATGTCTTTTAAAAAAGCATTTAAGTTGCACTTACGATCTTGGCCCGCCCCCCCCACTCTGGCAGAAAGCTCAGCATCAATGGAAGGCCCTTCCCGGCCATTTATAAAGCATCCAAACCCCCCCACATTTTGCGAGCCACCTCTGAGGAAGCTATGAAGCACTGATCCCGGCGCTGCGCATTCACCAGCCTCCAGAATTAATCCCAAGCAATTTTTCTGCACCACTTGTGCTCCTGATAAAGGAAGCCGGGCATTCAAATGGACTAGGGTCCCTCGTGGCATTAGGTTCTTACCGTATTGGGCTGCAGTCAGGCCTGCAGTGAGGAGAGGTGACTGGGGCTGCCTCCACTGAGCTCGGCTCGGTGTGAAAAACTTCTTCCCTCTACTTTCCCCTCTACCCCTCCTCGCTCTCTTTGTCTGTCTTTAACCATCCTCTACATCTAAAAAACAACAAACCCAGAGCCTTCTCAGTATTTCCTGTTTGATATCAGAATTTAAGAATGTGTCATCAGAGCATTTGTGTTTCAGTTAGCATCATGCACTTTTCTAATTCTACAAAACTAATTGTAAGTTCATTCAAGCGGGCATAATCTCCCATGGCCCCCTAATGCTTTTTTTGTAACGTGGGCCTTTTTTATATATTAATAGCTTGGTTCATAGATTGAAGGCTACTTTATATGTTTAAAGTTATGCATGGGTTTTGGTGGGACCATGGGTGTGGGTTCTCAGGGGAGAAGAATGTAATTGCCCACATCCCAACAACATGCCCCAGCTCCCCCCAATTTTTATCCCAGATAGCAGATCGAAGATCGGAGAAAGAAAGAAGATTGAGTCTGATAGAAATAGCTCTTCATTCGAATCAAGAGAATGGTTTCATACATGCCGTTGAGAATCAGTGGATGCCAGAGAGAAGGAGGAGGAGGAGAAGGAGGAGGAGGAGGAGGAGGAGGCGTTCTGGTTAAGGTGAAGGCTTTTTTTTTTTTGGAGAGCTGGGACAATAGTCTATATCGCACAAAACATGGCAGCGCCATAACAATCTCGATGGCGGAGAATGGAGAGGCACACTGGTGCTCAGTCAGACAAAAAGGTATAAAAATCACTCCAGCCCGCCCCCATTATACCCACTGTAATAAAAGCCAATAGTCTGATAGCGGCTCTGCTCTCACTTTCAAGCTATAAAAGTCACCAAGTGAACGCTGCGTCCACTGCAGGAAATTTATGTCATGCTGTTTATTTTGTCCTTTCTCCACACTGAAGAATTGTTTTCTTTTTAATCTGGTTCGCTTCTTGGAAGAAGAAGAAGCTGATTCTCACATTTGTTTACACATTTTATTTTATTTTTTCTGAATGTCGTAACTTTTTACACTACCATAACAGAACCTTAAGGATCCTACCCTTAATGCATGTACTGTATGTTCAAGACATGCACTTTTTGAAGAAAGGGACGGATATGCCAGAGGACCTTCAAAGTCTAGGAGGAAAATTCAGTAGCCCAGTACACGGCATAAATCGTGCTGACCATGAATTAGAATTTCTTTTGGGTCACTGGTTTATGTATTTAGGCCACTATACTTTTTGGCTCTGTAATTAATGCAAGCTAGACAATGATTTTGATATAGTATCTGAAATTTAATTGCAAGGAAAATTCACCTATGGTTAGCACTATTTACACCCAGAGATAGTATTTGCAGAGAAAGGCTAATTTCGGTTGCAAGTTCTTTTATGTCATATTATTTACTTTCATTTAATTTCTAAAAGTATGTCTTAGAGAAACAAGGCAATGTAGAAGACTATAGACAGCGTTGTCATTTGGCCTTGGGGCATTAAAGAAACTATCATGGACAAAGAATCACTCATCCATGATATGCTAATCAATGTGAATATCTATCAGGTGCAATGACCTGCAACATGGCCAGGACCTTGCACAGACTTCATGTGTTGGGAATACATGGCTATCAGGGGCGGTGTGGTTGCAACACTGATTGGCCACTTATGAGTAAAATGAGACCTCCCTTTTCGAGTAGTCAAGGGCAATAGTGCAGCAATTGAAGCTTTGCCACTGTGGTGCAGTAATGATGTAAACCTGAAGAAAAGGCACTTTATGCCATCAGAACAGCCATTGTGTTGGCTGTGCTATCACAGGTCTAATCACTGACCTTAGATTTGTAGGCCTACTGACAACTCAACGCATGCCATACACAGAAACAACACAAAGACAAAATAACCCACACATACAGATGTTAAGCCACATCTGAGAACACTGTAGTTATACTGGAATTTTTGGTTTTAAGAAAATTAATAGGATATTTGGTTTTACACAGCGTGTATTTTGCCTAGCACTACATTATTATTATTATTATTATTATTATTGTGCATATGTATTTATGTGGCATTTTTCACATTATTCACCAGCTAATCTACAAATTAAGGTTAAATATAAATAGTTTAGGTTGTTTTTATCGTTAATTAATATCCACTTATAAGTAGTAGACTAGATGATAAGTACATCATAATGTATATATACAGGTATAAGAACATGAGTAGAACACTTTAGAGGAATACATTAAACCACAATAATACTGGCATGAAGACTCCCGCTGCTGGTCCTATGATGTGAAATGGAAACCAACACGGATTTATTCAAAGCATGTATTCATTTATTCATGTCTGCAAATCGTCACTCCACTGAACATGCAATATGTCAAACAATATGTTTTGCACACATCAGGAAATCTAGACCACATGTGCCACACACACACACACACACACACACACACACACACACACACACACACACACACACACACACACACACACACACACACACACACACACACACACACACACACACACACACACACACACACAAACGGGGAAAAAAGCGACAGGGGTAGTTGACATCTGTTGTAAAAAATCATCTGCATAAGAAAAGATGTGCTGTGCTTTTCTCTTTATTTTCTCTTTTCTCTTCCCCTCCCCCACCTTCCTTCTCCTCCTAGCCGCGGGCTGACAGAGGACCCCACCTGAATGACATTTACAAATTACCCAGCCCAGAGAGCTCGCTCCCCTGACCCGTGAGCCCCTGCTCAGCACCCGGTGAGACTCGCCGCCGTTTTGTCATATAATTACTGCAAATCCCCTGGAAGTAGCCACCGCGCAACGCATGCATACATACATTGGCGTGTGTGCATGCATACACACACATGCACGCACACACACAGGAACCGAGCACGCACACATGCACACACAGGCATGCACACACACACACACACACACACACACACACACACATGTACATATGCATACACGCACGCACGCACACACACACAAATGAATGCACGCACAACGCACGCAGCACACATGCATGTGTACACACACACGCATGCACACACATGTGCATCTGTACACACACACACACACACACACACACACAGTCAGGCACATGCACACACACATGGGTACGCACACACAGACACACACACACATGCACACCTTTGCCCTATAGGCTTTCAGATAGGTATAGCACCGCCTCATGTGCGTGACGTTAGGCGCCTAGTCAGATGCGCTCGCATGCATACGCTTATCCAGCTGAATGTTAATGTCCGAGGAGCTGCTGGAGAATGTCCTTCCTGTCAAACTGCAGCAGCGCACGTGAAGAAAAGAAAAAAAGACGTAAGAACAACGGCGGAAAAAATTGCTTGGAAAGCAGGAATGTGCATTATTTGTGCGCACATTCCTTTGTGGATGTGTGTTGTGTGTGTTTGTGTACACATGCACTTCAAACCAACATACATGTTTCAGCCTCAAGGTGAAAGTTAAACAGAATTTTTGACGAACAAAAGCCATCATGAGAAATGTCATGAGAAATTCTCAATTGATCCTTTAACTGTGTATTAATATATTTTTTAAATTAGCATTTAAATCGCTTTCATTGACCAGCTCTGGACAACTTTCTGTATTCTGCAGCCTGCTGCATTGATTCGTTTCAGTCCCCCCCCCCCCCCCCCCTCTCTCTCTCTCTCTCTCTCTCTCTCTCTCTCTCTCCTATCCCTCTCGCCTTCTAACCATCTCTCATTTCCCATCTCTCCCTGTGTGCTTAGTTGGCAGCATATGTACCACTGATGTTTGCTTGTTGTGGGCGATGTGTATGTCTAGCCCTTGATTGCACACTAGAAAGGAAATGAAAAGGATAATCTAATTGAACAACTTTAAAGCGCATGGCCTATTTCATGTGTTCCTTTGGAACGGACGCCGTTTGTGTTGTTACCTAGCGAAGCGTGTCTACACTGAAGGTCAGTAGTCTGCCACTGGAAACATGCAGAAAATGTAAAATTAGTCTCTCTCTCTCTCTCTCTCTCTCTCTCTCTCTCTCTCTCTCTCTTTCTCTCTCCCCCCTTCTCTCCAATCCCTCCTCCTCCTTCTCCATCTCTATCTCCCTCCCTCCTTTTTGCATTTCTCCCAGTGCAATCATCCCTGGCATAATCCAAGTGCAAACAGATTCGCAGGCAGGTGTGTGTGTGTGTGTTCTTATTCGTCTATGAACATGCTCAGGTTTTTAATTATTCATTGGCGGTTTTAGCTCATATTTTCTTTTGTTGGAAAGGCATTTTGAGGAAGAATCGAATCATCAGATTATTATTCCCACATGACAAAAGTGTGTCATCTTCACCATGAGTCTGAATACAAGCATCACCCTGAATAGCCTTTCCTAGTCTTTTGACAAACAAGATAAGTATACATATTAATAACATACAATTTATTTTAATTTGACCAGAGCACATCCCTCTGTTTATTCATTGACGTATTAAGTCTTATTGCACTGATAATGTACCAACCAAAGTATCACAACACAAAGAAGTACACAAATATCATTGAAGTTATTTAGAAGCTACCTCTTAGTGTTTGTGTGTGCATCTACAGGTATGTGTGTGTACTAACACACATCAATGCACTTGCAATAAGGATCAGTTTTGCACACAGTAACTAGTAGTATTAGTACTACTAGTAGAGCTTCTTAGGCTTTTCTTCTATTTTTCATACCAACACTCTGTTTCATATTTTTCTTATATTCCCCAAGCCATTCTACCCCCCCACACACACAGACCTAGAAAACAGCTTGTCTGCCACCACCATCTACAGTATTTAAGTCCATCTAAGATCCCTACTAATGAGATCTCCCACCAGAGAAAGTGCACACTGTTTGGCTGAGAGACAGATAAATGCTTACTTTCAGCATCCCATCAATTCAATTCAATTCAATTTTATTTGTATAGCGCCAATTCATAACAGAAGTTATCTCAGGGCACTTTTCAAATGGAGCAGGTCTAGACCGAACTCCTAATAACATCGATATCACAGGGGACTGGATTGAGATATCGAGAGTGAGAGAGGTTTTAGTATGTGTTCTACTTCCTTAGTACTTTAGATTAAACTTTTTTTTATACTTTATATTCATATATACATTTTTTACACTTACTTTAAAATGTTTTGTATTTTATATTTACATTTTGATACCTTCTAAGTCGCCATGAGAGGGAGAGAGAGTGGATGAGACTGGTAAAGACTCTTGAACATGAATTTTTGAAGAATGTGATCATACTTTTGTAATTTCGTTCTCAGTTTGTATTTCAGAAGTTGGGAAATTTGCCTCTTAAGTGCAAAACTTTAGATCCTGAGTGAACGACTGTCTTTGTCTTCCTATTCCCAGCGATGATGGTGGAAACCCTCATAAGCATGCAGGAAGCCTTATTATCTTGAACCTGTTTAATTTGCCAAATGCCGTTTTCATTTTGTTTCTATGTCTTTCTCTTTTTTTTATCCCACACCCAGAATTACCAGGAAGACTTTGATCTATTTATGTTCCCATCAAAAAACGGTCTCTCGTTCCTAAAAGATGAAACACTTGAAAGCAGGACGGCCAAATCACCCCAGTATTTGTTTTAACATCAGACGTTTCATTATTTGGGCTGCAGTGAGAATGAAAGGGAGAGGGAAAGAGAGCCGGGGAGAGGGAAAGTAAGAAAAGAGGAGTACAGCCAGGTACAAAACAGCTTTTTTGTGTGTGCTAGTCTTACATACAACCTTTGCTTCATAAAACAATCGTAGAAATGTGTAAATGTAAAGCAAAGACCCTGGATTGGAAATGAAAGCGAGTGAGAAGTAGAGAGAGAGAGAAAGGGTGCAATAGGAACGAGACAACTTGAATGAGCCTGTGTATGTATAAATATGTGTTTGTGTGTGTGTGTGTGTGTGTGTGTGTATGTGTTTGTGGGGGGGGGGGGGGGGGGTAAGAGGTGACACAAGAGCAGGTCTAAGGCCAGGGGTCCGGTAGGAGTAAGATACATTTACACACACGCATGCACGCACACACACACTGAATCTATCTGGACATCGCCCTTCCCTTCACTGTTCGCTGTAACACCTTCCCTTCGGGGATTAATAAAGTGTTGTCTGTCTGTCTGCCTGCTTGTTTGCCTGGCTGCCTGCCTGTCTATCTATTGAAGGTGGAGAAAGGTAGGGTGAGAGGAGGTTTCTGGCTTGATCTGATACAGATCAGTAGCAGGGGTCTGTCCGTGGGACCCTCGCTCCTCTGAGCAGCAGAGCAGCCCTGCGTGGCAGAGTAGTAGTTGTAGAGTACAGACACAGGGTGGACGCTGCCTGCAGGCTGTCCACATGGGCCCTGCAGCGTCGCAACGCTGCATCTTACACATCACACCATTTATTTTTCATCACAGTGGGAAATGAGATGCACACAATAACTGCAATCCTTTCAAATGATAATGCCCCTCCCCCCCTCATTCCCCCTCATTCGCCCTCATCCTTGTGGCATGTCTTCATTATCGATTTTTCTTTCCATCTCTCTCACACATTCTCTAGCTTGAGAAGCGAACTCACGCCTATGATCATCATCATTGTAACAAAAAATGGTTTTAATTTTATAGATCTCATATTTTTTTCTGACAATAACAGTATTCAATGGTGAAGGGGCCATTTTGTCATCCCACTACTACCTGCTGTTGTGGTGGGGGTCTTTGTGTAGATGATGGTGCACAGTGTGAGAAGGTAGTCCTGCTTGGGCCCGTCTCGTCTGTCACCCTAACCTACTTCTTAGGCATGTATTACATGGCAGCTTATGTTCCAACATGTGTTCCCTGGCGCTTTCAGCTTTTACTATATTTCACACTGGCTTATGCCAGCCCCATCGTTTGACAGGAGAGACCCCCCTACACATCCACACACACACACACACACACACACACACACACACACACACACACACACACACACACACACACACACACACACACACACACACACACACACACACACACACCCTCATTGGCTTATGCCACTGACTCAACTCCAGTGTGTGTGAGTGGGAAAAAAAGGTGTCAACGGATACTCAAATCTAATGCTGGAGGGTGACGAAATCTTCTTCTGGTGGAGATTGTTGTTTTTAACAGCCCTGACCATAACACCAGTGCAAAAGGATGTACTAGTAACAATAATGAGTATTATAAGAACATTATTTCCAGTGAAACACCCAGATAAAAAACAGTGGTCGCCAACCTTTTACCTCCTGAACCTATTTTGAACATTGTTTTGGACAAAGCCAAATGCAATACCAAACGATTTATTTAGGCAGAGAGACCTCTCTGAGACCAAGGTCTCCTTTACAGCAGGGCCCTGCATTCAAAACAATGTTTAAAGTAAGTGAATCAAATACAAAAGAGCAATCAAAAACATGTGCAGTTTACAATATACAAATCAATATACAGACAGTGGTGAGAGGTAGGAAGCTCGACCGGTATATCCAGTCCTTTACATGTAACCCACTCTAAGATGTAGGCGGTAATAACAGTAATCGTTAAAACCTGACCAACAGAATGAGCCTGCGGTGACCCCCACCGCCACTGAACCCCACCCTCACCGCCCGCCCCTAGGCTCACCTGCTGTGGCAGCGGCTTATAGATGGAAAGTGACACTGTGATTGTGTGTGGGGGGAGCTCCGGCCAGGCTCAGATGAGGGTGTCACTTCTGCCTACAGCTGATTGCCACATTCGGCACCGGCTGCCGCCACAGAGACAAGTTCAATTGAGGGAGAAAAGTTCAGCAGCCAGACACCGTCCTGTGCTCCCTTGATCCTAGCAACCCCTGTCCTTTCTCTCTCTCTCTCTCTCTCTCTCTCTCTCTCTCTCTCTCTCTCTGGATTTTCTGACTGAGAAAGGGAGCTATAAGAAGACGATCTATAAAGTCCATTGAATACAAGGCATGGAGATGGTTGGGGTGCAGGGGGTAAACGCAGGTGGTTCATGTTTGTTGAAGGAGAAATGGAGGTTAAAGGTTAAAAAGGCAGAAGAGTGGAGCCCTGTTCTGGAATTTGACAGTGGACTGGAGGCCTTTCTTTAAGCGGCAAATTAAAACTTTAAGCCTGTTTAAAAATGCTTTTAATCGTGACCAAAATAATGAAAGAGGTCATGTGTGCTATATATAGGATTCCAAATGTACATTGGAGCATGACATATGTGGCTTTTCTGAAAAATAAAACTGTTTATTTTTATTTTCTTTCCATGAGGGGGCGCTGTGGTCCAGCTCCTCCCAGCCACCACGTCTGATGCTGTCCCCCCTCCACATACAGTGCAGTACAGCACGTCTCCCCTAGTGGTGTCTCTGCAGAATGCCCACAGGATCCAGTGCTGCACAACTCAGGGGTACAGGGAGATTACCAGTTCCAGAGGAGGCTGCAGGCAGGATTTAAATTCAAACTATTTAAGATGGAGATAGATTAGTTGTGTTGGATTCATTCAATTCAAATGTGATCATAAACCAGAATGATCACCTTTTCCTCAATTGATCAAACCAAGTGTTACAATAGGAATAACAATGTGAACTCCTTTGAGAGGAGAATGTCAGTTACAGTGTGTCGGCTGTGTTGTGTGTGTATGTGACAATGAACATGACAATGGGCAGCCTAGTGTTTCATCATTTACTATGGATATACATTTCCCACTGCTTCCCTTTAAAAATGATTGTGGGCACTGATGACACTGGACAATTAGCCTACTGATATTACCTGTCAAACAACTCCCATACCAACATACACACAGACATGCCTCCCAACCACCAAGCACTCTCTCTCTCTCTCTCTCTCTCTCTCTCTCTCTCTCTCTCTCTCTCTCTCTCTCTCTCTCTCTGTTGTTGTCTCATTGTCTTAGACACCCCCCCTCCTTTATCTGAACCCTCCCCCAGGCCCTAAGTAGAGCCGTTTGATAGCCCAGATTGTTTCACCTAATGAACCATCAACACAGCAAACTATTAAAGCTGATTTTGCCGCTGAGAGACAACATGAGTATTTGTAAATCTGCTGGTAAATGTTTACCCTCCTTTTTTTCCTTCTTGGAGCTCATTCTTTTTAAGCCACAAAAGCCTGCCTTGTCATTACAATTAAAATTAAAATCAAGTTACAGTCTTTTAGTTTATCAGAAAATATGTTCAGGAAAATCTGTCGCTGAGTGGGGAGTTCACGCCACAGTTTTAAAAGCAATTTTCAGAGAAACGCCACATTAGGCCACTAACCAACATGAAGCATTTATCTGCGGGTTTTAAATTGCCCGTATTTCTCATGGTACACACACACACATACACGCACGCACACACACATACACATACACACACACACACAGGTGACATGCACCAATGTGCCTTGGAGCCATTTGCTGCTGCTATATTATGTTACAACTATATTATGTTACAAATATATTATAACTATATTATATTATAACTTTATGCCCGCTGCGATAGAAGAGCTGTATTGCAGCTATAGTTGCTTCCCCCACCATAGCTGCTATATGACTGTGAATGCAGAGGAGACAGAGAGCGCATGAAACCCTCGCCACTGTCTCTGGATCTCACTCAATCTCCTGGTATCTCACCAAGCGAAAGACCACAGATTGAATTTTCCCTCTCCAGTCTCCCAGGATGAGACCAGACATCACCACCCCCCCCACAGCCTCCTTCTTGTCTCAGAATGCTCTTCCCTTGATAGAGCAGCAGAGGCAGTCTGGTCGGACCAAGGAACCCACTCTGAGTTGGCTTTAGATTATGTGTTGAGTCACCGGTGGATATTTTAATGTGAAATAAATGTATGGCCATCAAGGGTGAAATGTAGAAGTGTTTACAAAGAGAAGGCTATGCTTTTGAAATTGGTAACAGTAATTTGCAAAACAGCGTAGTGTGTATTTCCCTTATACCTCAACATAAGTCCATATAATGGGATCCACTTTTACTAGTAAACTCTAAACTGTTCTTGCTGTGTGGAAAATGAACATTTCGTCACATTTCGTGAGATCACTACAGCATGATGCAGTTTTATGACAGTATAATATGCTGTAGCATCAACCATAAATATCAAATTTTAATTTCAAATAAGACACTGGAACAGATCAGATCATAAGCGTGAAAGGATAGCAAGTGACAAATGGCAAACAACTACTATGCATTCCACATATAGGAAAAAAAAACCTGGAATTTGTTGTGGGGAGACATTGGACATTTTATAATGATGTAAAAGTCTTTTACTCGTTTGTTTTTCCTCTAAGTTACTTTTTCAGTTATATTTACAAAAATGAATGAATAAATGATAGACCATTTCCTGCGGGATTAATAAAGGTTTATCTTATCTTAATTTAGCTTTTCTCTTATCTAGACGACAATCTCTGTTTTTATTAGGCCAAAGAAGCTATTGGTAAAAGTTGGACATTGTCAACTTATGTCAAGGTCAATAACATAACCAGTTATATATTCCTCAGAATTTAAATATTACTTCAAAGATTGTAATTTAAACTTTTTGCTCACACAAACATGGCATAGTAGACACAAAGTTTTTCCTCTTTGTGCTTTTATAAATTTGAGAGCTAATTCTTTACATTGTTTGGCTACCACTGAAGTTTATGTATTCTGTGTATTTGTCCTTGCATTTGTGTGCAGTTGTGCGCTCCTGTGTGTGTGCAGCGCACAATGCCATGTGTATGTTTAGTCTGTGTGTTTGTATGTGTTCTGCAAGCAGAATGCAAGAATAAATATTTACCATCTGTTTTCCCATCCCACACCCCCCCCTCACGACGCAAGATTCCAGCACATTTTTTTTTATTATTATTATCAGTGCTGGAGTTCAGCCATGGGCCTTTTTAATTTTCTGCTTTTGTGTTTTTAACCGAGATTGACAGGCTGCTGCCTCCCTGGAGCATTGTTCTATTAATCTGTTTAATATGCTACAGCAGCATTTGGAGAGCTGCAGAAGGCGGCCACGGTAATGGAATCACAGCAGGTGAGGTGGGCTGGCCTGTCTGACGACCGAAGAGGGGGCTACCGCCGCCATCGTCGGGCTCCACTTTCTACTGTTAGAGCTGCTTTGAAAAACACATCGACGTAGCCCCTGCGGTGACCTCGGAGGTGTGTGTGTGGGGGGGGGGGGGGGAGCCAGATGGACAGAGCCCCTCCTCATCCACCCACCACCTCCTATACCCTGTGTGAGGGTACCAGGCAGGGTCTCTGGTCGCGCCACATATCACATATTGAGCGTGAAAGTACACTGATCAGAGGTTGCGATCATTTTGAAAGCGGCACTCTGTGATGTCCGTACAAGGATTAACCCAGTGATGTGTATGTTGGGCTATTCTTTTGGATTATTCAGTGCACCATTGGAGTCACTTTTGTTGTTTAACTTTTCACATGTAGAGATGAGCCAATGCAGAACAGAATTTGACACATTGATTAGTCTCGTAATAATTGGTTACACTTAACGAGCCCAACAACAAGCAACATGTTGCACCATGCTGCATGCATCAACGACCTAACAACGACTTCATCACGTCCGAAGCCCTCCCACAGAAATCCATATTGTTGTCTCCATATGTTTGTGTCTTTTGGATGTTGTAGGCCTACTTGCAGGTTGATGGTTAGAATCCGTCAAGCAGTGATACTTGTATAGATCTCAATGAAAAGGTGTTTATTGAGCAACAGTACAATTGTCTCTTCAAAGGGGTGTTGCAGTTGAGTTTGTGAAATGTATTTTTGGGGGCATTTTGAGCACCCCCAACCAATTGCCATCCAGCTCCAACATATTGTGGTGGCAGCTGAATCGCACACACTCAGCTCTATAAGGATATATAGCATTAAAACATTTTTGTTTGGTGAACTGAATTGAATACATTAGAAATCCTTAACTCACGAATACACAGAACATTCCCATATAATATGACTAGAATTCATATTCTGACCTCTCTACCTCTCTCTTTTTTGTTTGACATTCCTCTTCGGTCACAATTTTCCTGGCAGTAAAAAAAAAAATCATATTCAGATATGGATTTGTTTGAAAGACGCGTTGAACAAATTGTGCCTCATTGCTTTTCAATGTGCCATCCACAACAAATGAAGCGGAACAGTGTGAGGCTTATGCATTGAGGAGTGACCGACAGTAGAGCGATAGAAATGCTTGGCAAATAGTACAATTCCCCCCCCCCCACCACCACAACCCCCCCACCGAGGCAATGAGTAGCGGTTTAATTAACTCTGCCTTAATGGCTGCACAGCGAGGGGGATGCGGGGGTGCGAGGGCGGGGGGGGGGTCACTGGTTTTTCTCCCCCCGACGTGCAGGGCTGCATAAGCCACTGTCCCCAGGAGATAAGGGGAGAACATTCACACGCGCGCTCACTCCCCTTCACAAAGCTCTTTCTGATATGCTGGCTGGTGTCACGTTGAAGGTTGAAGACTGTTGTAGCGGAGACTATATAACAGTCTGGCGTTTGTAGCAGGATCGCTACAGGCAAGACAAAAAAGGCGCGAGTCGTTTTACAGACGAGGTGTAACCTTTTTAATATGCGTCCTTCATGTACAGTAATGCAGACTGGCATGTGTGTGAAACAAAGCGATTCTCTACACACAACTGGATCGCTTAATATGTGATGACACTGAGAGCAAAGACATTCTGCCAGAGGATTTGTCACTATGCTGTTGGTGCTGACAGAAGAGAGGACTACGTGCTGAACAAAATAAATTATGTCTGTTCTGCTCTGACTAGATCATCTGTAATCTCTGCTCTAACATGACTATGTTTAGTTTTTTGGGGTTAAACCTACAATCTGCACCACCAGGGCTATGTCTCTCATTATTACAATAGCACACTATTTCTGTGCAGCCTAACAGCTCATTTCGTTTTACTGGGAAATGACTACTTTTACCTACGTTATCCACACCAAACCAAACTGTGCACCAAGATCAGCAGCAATTACATACGCCACATCAACATAAATCTCGTCTCCCCTCGACTCTAATAGCGGATACATTCTGGGTTTTCATTATTGGACCATCGCTAGACCTTCCTCTCCGATAACTTCCCGCTGTACCACACCGCGTCTTGAGCTGAAGTGTAGTCGTCTGTTACTCTTCAGCGGTTGTGCAGTTCTATTACGTCGGATGGAGTTCATCTCAGCTGTATATCACCTGTACGAAAACCCAGAAAGTGTTACCTGTATGAGAAGCCAGAGTGTGCAAGAAAGAAATGAGGTATCCAAATGAAAGGCAATTGGAAAGCAAAATTATATAAATGCGATGCTGCACACACTTCAGATCAAAGAGAGAGGCAATGCTAATTAGAAACACACACTGCCGATAACCATGCTGGAAGATGCTTCAGATTCTTGGCTATAAAATATGACAGCTGTGTTTCAGTGAATGAGGTGGATAAAGTGTTCTTAAAGCGCAGAGCCTGTCATGCAGGAAGGGAGCAGTCTCAACCATGTTTTTTGTCTTTCACCAATACCTACGCGTTGTGGGTCAAGCTCCCAACCCAGTGGCAATCATTTTACAATAGGCCTCACTCGCTTAAAAAAAGATACCTTGGTTCCCGGCCGCAGTTCACACAATAGTTTCACATATATGCAAAAACACACACCAAAAAAACCCCACTAAAAAAACAGGTTGTCATTTATGTGTGAAGGCCTTTGAAATGGTCTTGTTTTGTTGATGGTGTGTGTGTTAGTGTTTGTGTGTGATGTTTATAGGGTGAGCCGTGGTCGCTAGAATGGTGGGTCCAGACAGGTCTTGTGTGCTGTAAATGTCACCGTCATCAGACGCGGGTGCCTCGCCTGCCCTTGTAAGGAGGGAAAAGTGCCGATGCTGCAGATCCCAGTCTTTGATTTAGACACGAAAGGTAGGGCAATAACAAAACCATTGAAGCATGAAGGTAAATTCCCATAATTCACAAGCGAAAGGTTAGCTGGTGGTGTGCCTTCCGTCTCACTCATGTTGGCTAGTTGCAAATGTCACCCAATTGAAATAAACACAGCAGTGTGTTTGCCGTGCTCGGTTCTTTCTGCATGCGTTGCACATAGGACTTGTGTCAGTGGATCCTATGTGGAGCAGTACAAGTACAGATGTTCATGGATGTTACAAAGGTTGACCCTCATAAATGAGGACTTTAATGGTAAATATACAGCAGTACATTTACATTCAGAATGGCAGTGAGATAAGTAGCTGTTATTGCCACACACCATTCGTTGTTCAACCAGGGCACGGGGCCACACAAGGTGACATTACTGAGCAGCTGCACACAGACTAGTCTGAGCTGTCTGCACTCGTGCAACCCAAGTTGCACGAGTGCAGATAGAGTAAGAAACATTTGAGACAGAAATATTATAACAATAATTTCTGACAGTGATTCTATAATGTATATATGTCTTCTCAGCAAAAAAATAAGTATGACAATATTTTCACAGTAAACAGAAATCAAATGTCTGTCCACACCCCACAGCACATCCTAGTTGCCCTACATCTCTTGTCCATCAGATATATTGCAGCTGCAGCGGTGGCAGGGGAGATACAGACGGCCTGACTATATGGAGCTGACCCTTAAGATAGTCGTCTTTGTTGTAGTGTAACATGTAATGCTGTTTAATGACAGAAAAGAAGATCCCTGCATAGCTAGCTCTAGACACAACACAATATTGTAAGAATAATCAATTACCAAACGAATATAATATAAAGAGATGAGGATGTATCAGAACATTGTTTCATCTGGATTGTGAACATGTTTTTTGTATCATTTTTTGTTAAACTAATGGGAAAAACATGGTTTCCATGGAGCAATAATTCAAATATTTATTCAGATGTAGGTTCACAAAGAAAATGAGAAAAGCTTACATTTTGACAGTTACACTCACAATTTTGAATTGATGCATCAATCTGAACGTAGCAGCTGTTGTCACTAAACAACAATCACAAAAATAGTCCATATTAATACAAACTTATATCATATATTAGAAAGATTTGTGATTGGTTTTGGTCATTTTGCGGGATAAATAACTGTTAATAACAGTTGTTTCTTCTTTTCAACGCATTGTAGGGAACAGCATAATCATAATCCCCTTTACTATAGGAAATCACTTGTTTTGTGTCCAGTTGTAGTATCCTGAAAGTGTTATATACTTACAGACACAACATGGTTTTATCAATTCTGATTGGGAGAAACATTATGCATGAGTTATTAGGCCATGTGTATCTTTATCTCTGTCTCTAAAAATCCTATCCCTTTTATCACACATTTGCCAACCCCCTGCATGTGCAGGACAAATCCCCCCTTAGGTTAAATAAACATATATTCTGTTCTAGTCTAATCTATTATATTCTATCCACAATGTTTGAACCAAGACATCACAATTAAAACAAAAACAAAAAAACCCATTTGTTTTACTCCTTGTTTAATCTGCCTTTTTCTTCTTTTTACTCTATTTTGACTGCATGGTTGTGATTCTAAACTTTGTTTTTAAAGGTACTTTAAAATGTGTTATGAATTATTATTAAAATAGGAAAAATGTGTGAGCTAAAGAGAGTGTGTGTGTGTGTGTGTGTGAGAGAGAGAGAGAGAGAGAGAGAGAGAGAGAGAGAGAGAGAGAGAGAGAGAGAGAGAGAGAGAGAGACAGAGTCAGTTTCTCCATGCGAGTGCATTGAGTGCAACACAACACCCAGACATTCCTCCTGCTGACACGCCTGGCTAATTTTCATTACTTTATGAATGTAACAGCTGTATCTAGCCTGTATAGCGCTATGCCAGACTGTATACGTATCATAGAGCTCCCTGTCTGCAGCCTAGAGCGACCCTATCTAATCTAGCTATGCTAATGTCGCTGTATGTGATGATGTTATATGGCCTGCTCCAATACATAGTGCTTTGTTTACACTTGACCTGGGCTGCGGCTTTTCAATCCAAAGTCATGGGCCTGAATGTGTGTGTATTGTATTTTGTTTATTTTATTTATTTGATGCTATATTCTTTATTTAATATCCATTTAGAGTTGTGTTTTGTATTTGCGTATATTTTATTTTTTATACTTGACAAAAAAACCCTCCTTGTATGTGTACATTTACATGGCAATAAAGCTCTTTCTGATTTTGATTGTGTACCCTCATCTCTCAGTGGCGGAAGCTCCCCCTTCTCTTTCTTCTCTCACCCCTCTGGTGGTTTCACACCTGCTTTATGTCTCCCACCAACACCCAAAGAGCCACTGGTTTAGGGCTGGGTGAATGATCATTAAGTAAGACTTAACCACCTGTGTAATTGACTGATAATTAAATTAAGCACAAGTAGAGTAGCTACAGATCCTGTGGGAAAACTGTATATCAGATATAATAGACAATGATGGATTCACCACCATCATTGATGAGTGGATTCAATGGTATTTAATACAATATGTAAAATCAGATGCACCATTTTTTTATATTGGGGACATAATTCATATCACATATGAAATAAATGGATACTTCTCAGTTTAAATTTACTTCTTTGTCCATAAGATAGCTTCAGAATATTTGATCTAGTTAGCGTGACTACCATGACCAATGCTTGTTTTGAGTCATTTATTGGAATATTGTATTTCCTGATGGTATGACCACCTTTGCACACCTTTTTTCCAGATTTGTATTGGTGAATGTGAACCTTTGTGTGCGTTCATGCGTGTGCATGTGTGCAAGCACACGCGGGTGTGTATGTGTGTGTGCACACACGCATGCATGCGTGTGTGCATGTATGTGTATGTGTGTGTGTGTGTGTGTGCACACTTGTGTCGTGTGTGTGTCTGGGCAGTGGGCATACATGCATCCTGGTGTGAGTGCACGCTAGTTTGCGTTGAAACCCCCCCCACACACACATGTGAGATATGTGAGATAGGGTAAAGCCTGTATGGTGTGGCCGAGGTGAGAAAGGCTCCAACGAGGCACAAAGTGGGTCTGTGTTCCCCAGTGTGGGAGCAGCTTAACGCCCAGACAGGGTCAGGGAGGGGACGGGTGTCCTCCCTGATTGTGGGGCCCCCTGCCTGACTGCTTCTAGCTCCTTGTCGTAGCTCAGGGGCCAGGCACCTTGCTACCTGACTGAAAATTAAAGCAGGGACCTAGCAACTCCCCCAATGACTCCCCCAATAGCCAACCACACATTACACAGGACTGTTGTTGTTGTGTCATGTGCACAAACTTCAAAACACACATCTTGATAAACACAAATACAGACACACACACACACACACACACACACACACACACACACACACTCATGTGTATGTACACGTGCACAAACTCGTATTGCTCGTACCCGTATCGCTTGTACACACAGACAAAAATGCAACTGCAATTAACTTGTGCATGTACGAAGACACACGCAGAATACATATGTGACTCAACGCTTGTTTTTCACATGTGAAGTATTGCTACATTGACAGAATAATATTGTTCACGGCGTCATGCTTTAAAAAACAGAACCCTCCAGAAGCCTTTTGTTTCTCGACCAGAACTCAAAGTTTTCCTTGGTAGAGTCACGCTTTCTCTATCCTAGTCCTTCACTCTGTTCCACAATCCCATTCCTTATCTGTGTCTCCCATGTTCAAGAGAGCCTTAGCAGCTTAGCTCAAGCTTTTGAAAACAGTATTACTAAAGGAGAGATGTGATTCGCCCCGCTTAAACCCTCTTGCCCCCTTAGCAGGTGCGGTGTATGTGTATGTGTTTGTCTGTGTTTCTGTTTCAATGCACTTCAATGTACTGCAGATGTCCACACATATACGGACACGGTATTCTTCCTTTGCTGTCTCTGTGTCCCGATATACACTTGAAGCGGCGCATTGGGCTTTGATGGCCGCAGTGTGTGCTGGGTACTCAATGGTCTGCAGTTGGTCAGCAACACCACGTGAATGATTGCGTCTCGTCTCACATCGACTTGCGTTGTTAAACGAAAAACCCACAAGTCGCTGTGGCTATATGGTACCCTGTCGACATCGGCGTGTTTGACAGCAGTTACACAGCGAACACACAATTAGTTTGAAGTATATCGGGACCTTTACTGAGAGGTACTGAACATGCACTTGCACAATGATGCACGTATACCTCCCAGACACACACACAAACACTATGCACATATACCCAGATACACACACACACACACACACACACACACACACACACACACACACACACACACACACACACACACACAGACACACACACACACACACGCACACACACACACACACACACACACACACACACACACACACACACACACACACACACACACACACACACACACACACACACACAGCCAGGGCATTCATCCTCCAGCCCTTAGTCTTCATAGATGCAGGCCCTTTCAGTGTGGCAGAAGAACAGGGCTGTGGAGTGTAGTGGAGGCTCTCTCGGCGGGTGATCTCTCATTGTTTTGTGTAAATTGCAGTCTTCAAGATGGAAAACTCATTGCCCTGCTGCAGAGAGTGGGATGGGGGGAGTGTAGAAGATTCTGGTAAGAGCCCGCCCATCCCCATCTCCAGCCTGCAACGTTGTCTCAACATGCCACTGCACCATAATTGGCGTGTGTTTGTGTGTGTGTGTGTGTGTGTGTGTGTGTGTGTGCATGTGCGTGTGTGTGCGCGCGCATGTGTGTGAGTGTGTGAGGGTAGTTGGGGGAAGGGGGGGGGGGGGTTAGCCATCCGCTAAATTGTTCATACGTATGTAAGCAAATATTCAGGCAAAATGATTGCCTCTCACCGGGTCCCCCCGCTGCAGTGTTGCCGGGCGATGGCGGAAGAGCAAACACGATTTTCCCGCCTTCAGCCTAATTTGCATAGCACACTGTAATGCATGAAGTGGGCCTGTTATCGCCAGGGCCCCTACCACGTGCCGTGCTGCAGAGTGCTGGGACGGAGGGGAGCGGTAATATCTTCTGATTTGCTTGATATCAAAACAGTGGCGGGTCGCAATCAATGGAACCTGTGGTTTATTTGGGGTGAAATGAGATTTTTTATTGGGATGTTTGCATCTCAATGCAATTTGTCCGCTTTATTGTGGCCACCCCAGGAGCATCCTTGCTTGATTTTATAGTGAATTTGTCATGGGCCAATAGACAAGTTGAAAATGCTTTGTTTCTTTGTTTTGTTTTACACACACATACACTCCATGTGCACACACTTTGCCAGATGCCTTAAAATGTCTTTTTTTGAATTGCATATTCCTACTGCTTAAGTACCTTAAGCTGGTGTGAGTAGCAGAGAACAGCGGGGGGGGGGGGGGGGGGGGGGAGGCTCTATCAGCCACTCCATATGTCACTGACATGAGAGAGAGAGCCATTGTGTCCAGAGCACGGTTTGTTTTGCACAAACACTAAATTACTAACTTCCAAAGCAAATCAACCTAAAACGTTATCGTCACAGTTGTGTCTCGGTCTCGTGTTGCGGTTCCTTCTGTGTCGACTTCTGTTAATCTGTTGTGAATCCAGTCCTAGTGTTTCTTAGTCCAACCTCTTTTCAGATCCCTGTTTGTTCCCGTATACCTGTCCACCCGGGAGTGTGTTCCCCATGTGGTCTCGTCTGGTTAGTCGCACAGCTGCGCTGTCTTGTCATTTCCTCTTATGTCTAAACCCTGCTCTGGCCGGTGCTGTGCATCGGTTTAGTTTATACGCCAAGCCAGGAAGTTCTTATTATTTGTGTTTTCATGATTTTTGGGTGGGTGCACTATATGACCCTCTTTGGTCCTCCTACATTTTAATAAAAAACACTTGGGTTTTTGCTAACTCTGGACTGGTTATCTGCAATTCGATCATAATCAATAGTTATTCATCTTTAAGGCCGTTTCGGGATAGATGCAAAATAATGTTTTTATATTT
>JAOPHQ010005470.1:95000-102915 GCA_030340625.1 Merluccius polli | reverse complement strand
GCTGACCGGTGATTCCTATAGCATCTGTACTCTACTTTGTACTCTGTACGTTTGTTTTTTTGAAACTTGGTCGCGCAGCACTTACATTTTGTAGCGGTGCCAGTATTGATCGTGTGCTTTGTTTTTATTCTCGGCATCACCGAGGAGTTGTTTTTCTGGGTAGAAGCGTCAGGACAGGACGTGGGGATAGCGATAAGAGATGATCAAAGATTATCTACTATGTTTACGGTGTCGACGCATTAGCGTGTGAGCGATGGCATATAACAACACGTGTTGTTGACTTTGATTTTAACGAGATATTTTGTTTAGTTCCACATCAGCCCAGAGGTATGCCTCTAGCTTTATTGGGCTGTGCTGCTAAGCCATGTGAAAACACACCCTGCCCTCCCTGTTGGCCCTCGGCCTGGGGATGGTTCCCAGGACACCTCTCTCCTAATCTACTCCTCCAGTCACCGCGGCACCCGGCGCTAGTGTTTGGAGGAGGGCTCGCTCTATTTCCATATCCATGCGGTCAGCGCTGCAGCAGGACCCTTTACAGCTGTGCCGCTGTGCCGGGGTTAAGCCGATCTGTCTGTTGCTTGTCCGGTAGTCGTAAAAAAACACCCCTCGTGTGGGCCGCCTCGCTTCCTTATGGCTGCTGCAACGTCTGGCGAAGTGGAAATCTGGGAAGGGGGAAAGGAATACGGCCTTGCTGGCTTCCAAAGGTTTTTTCCGTTGAGATGGTAACAGAACAGCATACCGCAGTGGTAATTAATCTGGCTTTGTTGCTCCGGTGGGATCTTCCTCTAAAGCCCTTCTGCTAGAGGTCTGGAGTGGGATCTACCTATAAAGCCCTACTGCTAGAGGTCTGGAGTGGGATCTTCCTATAAAGCCCTTCTGCTAGAGGTCTGGAGTGGGATCTTCCTATAAAGCCCTTCTGCTAGAGGTCTGGAGTGGGATCTTCCTATAAAGCCCTTCTGCTAGAGGTCTGGAGTGGGATCTTCCTATAAAGCCCTTCTGCTAGAGGTCTGGAGTGGGATCTTCCTATAAAGCCCTTCTGCTAGAGGTCTGGAGTGGGAAAGTTACCGGGGGCCGTGTTTAAATCCAACGTGACACCCCTAAGAGTTCGCTTTCAGCCTCCTTCCCTAATTGGCCAACGCCGGGTCTCTCCACACTCGACGAGGCTTATCCATTATAAATGAGTGACCTGGCAGCAACAGGCCTGTTCCCATATTGCATTCCATATCCGCTGGAACAGAAAGAACAAGTCCATTACACAACCGTCGCAGCCACGGCCCAACCCTAACCCCAACCCAGTCATGCTCTGCCTGTGCCTCCCCCCCCCCCCCCCCCCCCCCGCCCTTACCTGCAGGTGTGTGCCTCCCTCCCCACCGCCCACCACGGCCCTCACCTGTGTGTTGCGGTGCTTCCCCTGCGAGCCGACCTGGGCCGGCAGCCCCTTCTTGCACCGCCCGCCCACCCCGCCCATGGTCCGAATGACGCGCTCCAAGACGTTCCAGGCGTACCTGCCGAGCTGCCATCGAACGTACAGCTGCATCCACTGCCGGGCTCACCTGGCCAACCACGACGAGCTCATCTCCAAGGTGGGTCGGGCGCACACACACACACACACACACACACACAGTTGGCTCCTTGGAACTCACTTTCCGGGACATGACTCATCTCACAATGAACCGAGTTGCCCCTGGAAACGGTCGCAACACCTCTGCCGAGCTGGAGGCAGATAATTGTAACACATTGTGAAAACCAACAACATCTGTGATTGTGAAAGACGCACAGTGCTTAAAGGGACTACATGTAGGATTTGTATAAATCGCTTTAAATTGCCAATATATGAACATGTTGTGATGAGACCTTCCCCGACTCTCTCTCCGTGGCTTATCAGCCTGGGCTCTGATTTCTATTATTTTTGAACCGGGGCGGATTTGCCGGGAAAAAGGAAGGAAGTGACGTCTTAAGCGCGGATAATGGCAAAAACATGTTTAATGTTTATTTATGATTATAACCAAGATTAGTTTAGTATTGTTATTGTCTCAACCCAGAGCTGGCACTCCAGTGCTCTCAGCAGAGCTCCAGCAGGCTGCAGTTCACTTACTGGCCACAGGGGTCAGTAATGATAAGGGATTTCTGATTGTTACACGTAGTCCCTTTAATGTTATGTATATTATATACAGGATAATATAAGATATATGATACATTTCATATTGAAGACAAGCAGCATCCAACATTATCTGTGATCTGCGTTTACACATTGCTCTCAATCTCCTCTGTTTCGGTCTCTCTCTCTATCTTACTCTCCGTCTCTCTCTCTCTCTCTGTCTGTTTCTCCAGTCGTTCCAGGGGAGCCAGGGCAGAGCGTACCTGTTCAACTCTGTGTAAGTAACCCATCCGCACAGCCAACTCAACCTCCATTTTTAGTGTGTCGAAAATATGCAGAAACACAAACAACCTTCCCTCACCCATTGGATTTCTGTTCTGCACAGAGTGAAAGACGAGAGATTTTTGTCATTAGGAAAGCAGTTCACAATTTCAGCGGCGATAAAATCAATGTCCTATACGAGACCCAGTGGAGATACGGCTAAAAACATCTCCCCACAACATTGCCATTATCAATGACAATTAAGCTGTTTGAATCATTGCTGTTTGGTCTGGCAGCATGGCTTGTTTATCACCAGGCGCCCTGAGTGCGTGTGTGTGCGTGCGGCAGTGAGTGACTCACTCTGTACAGACTACATCTAAATGCTGTTGGAAATGTTCTTGTCTACTTGTACAAATCATATATTATATTGAGCCTCTCCGTCTCTTGTCTGTCTCTGTCTCTCCGTCTCTCTCTCTCTCTACCTCTCCCCACCACAACCCACCATGCCCTCACAGGGTAAACGTGGGGTGCGGTCCCGCAGAGGAGAGGGTGCTGCTGACGGGCCTGCATGCTGTGGCAGATATCTACTGTGAGAACTGCAAGACTACCCTGGGCTGGAAATATGTACGTTTGTTTCAACCCAACTCGCCCACACGCCCAGCACTGCACTGCACTGCACTGCACTGCACACACATGGCACATAGACCGCGGCCATGTTTTTAGACGAGGATAAGTCAGGAGGTTCCTAATGCAACACATGTTGGCTCCATCTGCACCGCCACCGCTTCTATTTGAATCCACCTCCGCTGGCCTGAGTGCGGATGTAATGTAAGCGCGCTGCCGGTGGTGAGTTGGTACTTTCAGGAATAGATTGAGGCAGGAGACGCAGCTCTGGTTTTGGATATGACTGGCTAATTCATTCCTGGTGTGATTTTGTTGTGCGTGTTGACCCTAAGGTGAGGAAAATCAATGAGTTTTATTAAAGAGTAGGTTTATGTTTGTTCTATTCTTTTTTTGTGTGTTTTTTTTACCAATCCTTAATAACAAGATAATTAAAATATGTAGCATTAAGTGGACAATGCAAATGTTTCTTTCTATAACATTTAATCAATTGTAATGTTAACTTTTTGGGGTAATATAAGCACATATGTACTGACTGTACTGAGCTTTTATGAAATTACATTTCTCATGTTTTGTGAGGATTAACCGTTGCCCCATTGAACTCCAGCGATGCTCGCTGTAAAGGTACCACGTCACTCATGAATATTATAGGCTTACGCAACTATGCATGTTTATGCAAAACAAGTGCCCGTTGGTGACACGCAACACGCCAACACAACAACCCAAATATAACAGACATTTACTGTCTACATGACACTGCAACTGCAGTATTTCCTCAAGTACACAACATTACTTTCCATGAGGTTTTTATGTGGTACAGTAGGTTGACCTTACCCAGGCAGACATGCTGCTATTCTGGTCCCCCCCACCCCCTTGACCTTGACCCCCCCCCCCGATATTGATGTGATTTGACCTTGACCCCCCCCCCCCCCCACACACACACACACACACACACACACACACACACCGCCACGTGCTAACTGGCCCATTTATCAGCAGCTGATCTTGTTCAGCTGTCGGAGGCCAGCATCCCATAATGACAGAGGTGAGAGAGTGTGCAAGACACGTGGCTGCATGGATAAGGTGTTGGCGGCGGCGGCGGCGGTGGGGGTGGGGGACCAAAACAGGCAGGCACGTGGCCGCTCATAGCTGATAGACATGTCGAGACTTATTGACGTGGTCTTATTTTGCAACATCCAACAGTCGCAGCCGCTAACGTGTCTGTCATTGTCTGGCTTAAGTACAGTCTTAATAGGAGGTATGGTAACATAATATATATGGATAAATGGGTCTCTCACACACACACACACACACACACACACACACACACACACACACACACACACACACACACACACACACACACACACACACACACACACACACACACACACACACACACACACACTAGACACTAGATATGACTAAACGGGAGGGCGGCTATTAATATGAATGGCGGGCATGGCTGCTGGTTCTGCAGTCTTTCTGCTTCCAGTGTGACCCAGTGCACTTCCACGTGGAGCGATCGGATAAAAACGCACCGCCTGCAGAAACCGAATATAGACTAAACAAAAACAAGCCCTCCCTAGCGCCACGGTTTTAACATAGAACATGTTTGTTTTACGTCTGCTGCCCAGAGCAGGAGGGCGAGACCGGTGGATGTAGTAGTGGATACATACGAGTCTCCAGCGTGAGTCTCGGCGACTGGAGGTTTCCTTCAAAAAAGGACATGGTGTCCACGTGACCTTTGACCTTTTGTCACTCAGGGGGTCAGAGTGAAAACAGCATTACTTATTATTATTTTTTTCTTAATTTTCTCTCCACTCGTATGTCCGTGCTTACCCATATTTGGTATATCTATATATGTAATTTAAATTTCTCTCTCTGTCTCTGTCCCCGTCTCTCACTCTCTCTTTCTCCAGGAGCACGCCTTTGAGAGCAGTCAGAAGTACAAAGAGGGCAAGTTCATCATCGAACTGGCCCACATGATCAAGGACAACGGCTGGGACTGAAGGCTGAGGCCGATAACACCCACACCCACACACACACACACACACACACGCACACGGACACACACATGGACACACACAGACCGATGCACAGTGTCAGCGTGGCTGGGTGGAGCGATACAAACATGGGTGAGAGGGTGGGTGGGGGTGGTGGGTGGGCGGTTGTGCAGTTGATGAGAGTGTGAGACTTCGATTTGGCTGATTTTATCTTTAACCTCCGAGACACCCAACACACCTGTATCCCTCATGATTTTCCCCTCTCGAGACCCTCCCTGGTAAAGCGACCCACCACACACACACACACACACACACACACACACACCTGGCTATGGCCATATTTGACCCCTCCAGGTAAACAGCCAAGGACCGGTGGCTGTGTCTATAGAGAGAGACGTTGCCGAGGTTACGAGACCGCACAGTAAACACTACAACGTTCACACATGTTCAAATACAAACAAACAAACATCCATATGTTTAAACACATAAGCACATGCATGCAAACACACACACACACACACACACACACACGTTCCAGACATCCTAGTCTGTTAGGGAAGATCTATAGCAATAGAAAAGACAATAGAAAAGGGGTTTGTTAGAGGCAGACTTTAAACTGTTTGAAACCAGCAGGACTAGGTGACAGGAGAAGAAGAAGAAGTAGTGGCGGTGTAGGAGAAACTAAACGCTCCCGTTTTCTTTTTGTAACCACAGAACACACGAAAACACGCTGCTGGAAGCTTTCTTCCAGCGTGTAAATTAGTTAGCCCTCTTTTAGCATTTCGGTCGGTTTGTAGGGAGGCAGTGAACACGTGGCCGAGCAGACGTGTCACCACAGAAAGCACGCATGGGGGGGGGGGGGGCCCTGTTTTCCGAGCTGACGGCCATTCACTCTGTCCTCAGCGTGGATGAGCTCATCCGACATGATTATAACAAAATCCTCCAGATCAGAGGCCAGCTGAGCCAGTGATGAGGTCTGGTATGGAGGCCCTTGTGCTGAAGAGGCTGGCCCGGTATGGAGGCTGGGGGGAGGCTGGCTAGGTATGCTCTCTGGAGATTAACAGCGATTGGGCTCAGCAGGAGCCAACAGTGCAGGAAGGAGGGTGACAAACAGCTGTCAGACCCGACCCAGAAGCCCCCCCCCCCCGGTCTCTCCAGGAATCTGATCCCCTTTACGGCAGCGAAACAGGGCCATTGAATTTGATTCCTCCTTCGGTACACTAGCTGTGTAACGCAACCCCGCTGGGCCTGTGTGTGTGTGTGTATGTATACGTGTGTATGCATATGTATGTGTGTGTGTGTGTGTGTGTGTGTATGTGTGTGTGTGTACATCGGCCGGTCGGCAAACACGCATCCACAGCGGCCACCGTTTGCAGCTTTGCCAGGTTGTTCTACACAACGTAAGCGTGTCTCAGGGTAACTACTTTTGGCTGGGTTTCCCAAAGGTAATGCAAGCACCATATTATGCGTCTTTCTGCCATTTTAGGTCAACGGACAACTATAGTGTCATAGTGCACAGCTAGTGCTCTGGATTGTTCCAAAAACAATATTGAAAATTGAAAATAATATCGACGGTTACCTATTGGCTTTTCATGAATCCGAGTGAGATTGTAGTGGAATCCAGATGAATTGTATTTTGTTTACGGCGCTCAGTTCAATTTCCAGGGGATTGAGTTATGAATTGACATGACTATAAGGAATATAGTTTTATAGTTTTCACTCCGACGCTCAGTGTGGGAGGACTGTCCCTGTGGGATATTCCTCGGAAAAAAAGGTCCTAGACTCACTGCCCTAACGAAGCAACTTCAGCCCTGGTAAAAGGAATACTTTTACAGGGAAAGGCAGTATGGCAATGTCTAAATGAAACGTTCGGTTGCTCTAGTTCTCGTTTCGCATTTTCCCAGTTTAACGAAAAAAACTATTTTGTTGTCACATTGGTCCACCTCTGTTGAGTAAAGTGTAGGCATTATGCCGTGGATGGTTTTGACACCAAGTTTAAACCGGGAGGGTGAGTCATTATAACTTATGTTTGCACTGGGTAAGGAACCCATTTCATTACTTTTGTATTCTTTTTTTGTGTTGTTTTGCTTTGTTTCCTGTCGATGTAAACAATGCCCCTTTCAAAAAAAACACACCAACTGGATTAAATCCAAATAGAAAAAAATGTTAACGTTACAAATGTTAGTGTTAAAAAAGGGCAACTCACTGATTGGCTGGAAGCTGTGAATTTTCCCAAACAGAACCAAAGACTCCCGTCCACAAATTAATAAATTGACCAAACAAAAAGATCAAAAAGTGTTACAAAACAGGGGCGTTGTGTATAGCTGAAAACAAAGGTTGTAGATAGCCTTTCTCTGTGATATATAATGCGTTATATAATTTGTAAATGACAGATATTAATATATATGAATATATATATAAATACATATATATTCTATTGACTGTATTCACCGTGAGAATTGCATTCAATGTCAACACGTGTTACAGAGTGTAAATAGCGTTAATGTACTGTGTTTTATCAACGTATGATGACAAATGAAGACTCATAGGCAATGTCATGCTTCTTCTCTGGTACCCCATATTGGCTGTACGATACTTATTACGTTTTTTCTGAAAATGTTCTAATTTTAATGTTTTTGTAATGGAGGATGCTGATGCTGACTGTATATCATTGCATCTTCGTTCAATTAAAATGCACCTTGATATCTGTATGGATATATGCTGGTTTTTATTGTTGCCGTTGCCGTGTGTGTGCGTGCGTGCAACATTAAAGTGCATAACCACATAAAGCTGTGATAAACTGAATTGGGTAATGAAAAAAGGCAGGGACAAACAAGCAACGCAATCTTTTCTATTCAGCGATAAAATGACGCTCAGTAAAAACGAAACGATAAGCCAAGATTAATATAGAGGCCAGCAGAGTAATAAT